>JAPQRP010000003.1:10427190-10437370 GCA_037367295.1 Apogon hyalosoma
CATGCTGGTGACAGAAGCCGCAATTGGGGTGGGGGGTGGGGGGTGGGGGGGTGTCACACCAAACAACCTTATATTTTCCTTTTCCCTACCTTCAGAAACTTTTATTTGAGGGGGCAAGATATTTGAGCATTTTGGAAGAATTTCCCCCCTTTGAAGAAATGGAAGCTTTGCAAGTGTTATAAGTGGCCCTGGTGTCATCTTTTCCATATAACCATACTTTGGAGAGTTTCTGCCTTGACACCATGTTGGCTATGTTCTAAACCAAAACAATGCAGCGTACATGTGATGTCATCACGCATGTGCAACAAAGGCGGAACCGATAAGCAAAATTGTTAAACGGGCAGGCAAACGATTCCAAGGAATTGAGCCACTGGGAATGTTCTCGATTCCCATCCTTAATCATCCCTGAGGATGAAAAAAAGCCAGCGTTTGAAGTGTCAGGGTAGGGATGAACACTAGGATGAGGCTTGTGTAATGGAAATAAAAGGTAGTGTCTGAACTGCATCAAGGTCACGTCCAATTTGTAAAAGCATCTATAAGTTCCAGATAAATTTGCACTAAGAGGTTAGAGGAAAAAAAAGTCGTGTGGGAAGAAAAGAAAATCACTGGCTATAACTTCAAATGTTAGAGTAACTAACAGCTTTCACTGGCTGCAACTAATCAATCCTGGAAGCCTTAATGGGGGGTGATTACACCTGGTATTACGGCTGACCCCGTGAGTCACAGACGGACTTGAAGAGCGAGGATGAAAAACAGCCGAATGCTAAAGGAAATCAATGAAGTCTGATAGTCGAGGGATATTATAATAAGTCAGAATTGCCAGGTCTCATGGCACACGGAGCTGCCCTCAGAGGGAGAATGTCAGCTGCATTATTCCCGCCTTGCTTTTAGGCTTTTAGGCCCCCCCAGGAGCGAGACAACCTCAATACTTAACAGCAGGGTCTGTTATGGAGGAGCACAGTATGTTGCTAATGCTTTTCATAAATCGCATAGGAGCCTACAAAATTATTACATCTAATGTGATTTCTGAAAATGTCACATATTTTACACATTAAGCTATTAAGACCCAAATATCCATCAATAAAAGCACCTACTGATTTAAACCACTTAAAAGACGGTTGATCCACCATTCTAATATGATACACTTTGTGACGTTACTAACACGCAGACTAATTCTGCTAAAATAGAACCCCCCCCCATCTTATCTGACTTTTTTACAAGATGTATTGAAACAGTTACAGCTCAAAAAAAACAAGATTTTTACTGAGGGGGACATTGGAAACATTTTATCAAACATGGCAACCATTCATGGATTTCTTTGATGCTGCAGTCGTATGGCTGCTTGATCTGATTCAGACAGTAATGTGATGGTCTCTTGTTGATGTTTGCTGTGTTACTGATTTGTATATGTGTCTTGTAGAAGAAAAAGTTTATTAAAAATATTTTGAAAAAAAAAAAATGTTGATCCACTAATCCTACCAATACGTGTACATAATTGAGGCAGCATGTAGTTTCCCATCCAGGAAAATACCTGATTTTCACCGAAACATACAAAATACAAAGTATAATACTATAACAAATGACAATAAATCACTTGGGAAAGACAGAAAAAAATCATGGGGAAGTTCTGGCAAAAGTAGTCGTGAATCTTTAAGGGTTAAGGAGTAACTAACGATATACACTACCAGTCCAAAGTTTGGACTCACCTTCTCATTTAAATGGCATGAGATGGACCGCAGATGGCCAACAAGTGCTCAGCATCACTTGGAACTCCTTCAAAACTGTCAGAAAACATTTCAGGTGACTACCTCGTGAAGCTCATCCAGAAAATGCCAAGAATGTGCAAAGCAGTAATAAAAGCAAAATGTGTCTATTTTGAAGAATCTAAAATATAAAAACATGCTTTGGGTTATGTCACTTTTTTAAACTACATACTTCCATATGTGTTCATTCATAGTTTTGATGTCTTCAGTTAGAATCTACAAAGTAAATAGTCATGAAAATAATATAAAACCAGGTGAGTCCAAACTTTTGACTGGTAGTGTAATCTATGCAATTTTTTTTCTGAAAATCATGAAAATGACCAAGAGTTTGAGATGTAAACATACTCACTGTGAATGCGCTTCCATTCAGTAAGATTTTATCTCACTTAAAATTGTTTTTGTACAGTATGTCCATATAAACACCATTACTGCTATTGGTATTTACTGCTTGTAGTAAAGTAAAGTATAGTAAAGTATTTTTGAATGATCCTTTGTCTCCTTGTCATGAAGCCAGAGAAAAACATCAATTAAAATCATGAATCATCACTGAAACACTGAAATAAATTAGGATTTTTTTTTGTGTATGCCCCCCAGCTGTACTTGTCCTCTCATTTAACTCTCCGGCTCATTAATTATCGGATGCCAAACATATATTACGGATCATCGTTTCATGTTTTCTCTGACATCCTCAGCTTCTCATTAATAAAAGGATCAGTATCTGTGGCATTTTCTTGACAGCTTGCCGGCATGTATGCTGACAGACGCATCAGTGTGGTGTGAGAGTGCCAAATCTGTGGAACGAAAGCCAAAAATATTCCAGTGCGTCATGGTAAATGTCAGTGTTTGAGGAAAAAAAAGGACAAGTATATCTGGAGTGATAATGTGGACACCTGGCTAAAACAGCAGCAAACATCTAACACAAACAGAGGCATAAAGGCCAAGAACCATATCTACATAATGTGCATATTATAATATTACAACTTAACATAACAGTTATTTATTATCATTTATTGTTATTACTACTACTCTGTTATTTGTTGTTTTTACTAGTACTTTTCAATGTGCAATTACCTGTATTTTCACAAGTGATTTTTTTTAAGTTATTGTATTACTATTTTATTTTTTAAAATAACATTTCTAATACAGTACTTTCAATTTTATGCTGCTATTGGAACCTCAGTTTCTTGAGGGCTCTGCCCAAGGGATCAATAAAGTTTTATCTAATCTAGTCTAATCTAATCTAATCTAATCTAAATTAGTCTAATCTAATCTAGACTAGTCAAATCTAATAAAATCTAGTCTAGTCTAATCTAATCCAGTCTAGTCTAATCTAATCAAATCTGGTGTGATATAATCTAGTCCAATGTAATCTAGTTGAATCTAATCTAAGGAAGTCTAATCAAATCTAGACAAGTCAAATCTAATCAAGTCTAATCTAGTCTAATGTAATCTAGTCCAATCTAGTCTAATCTAATCTAGACTAGTCAAATCTAATCAAATCTAGTCTAGTCTAATGTAATCTAATGTAATCTAGTCTAATCTATTATTTTATTTTATTTTCTAATGTAATCTATTCTATTCTTTTCTAATCTAATCTAGTCTAATCTAATCTATTATTTTCTTTTCTTTTGTAATCTAATCAAATGTAATCTAATGTAATGTAATATAAGAAGAGGCTCGTGTTGATGAAGTCCAATCCTGTGTATTTTTCTTTCAGTAATCTAACTTTGAACAGTTTTCTGATCTGTGTCAGTAAACACATCTTTTCCCTCCCTGAGCTTCAGAAACCTATAGGCAGATCGCACACTAAAGCACAGAAAACTCCCTCAGGAAGTGTTTTCAAACAAAACAACAGAAGGCTAAGGGTGAATGTAGAGACTTAGGCGCAGTCGGACGGACAGAGGGATGTATGTAGAGATGAAAAAGACGAGGGAGACCAAGAAGGCAATTAACTGTGAAGGGCAAAGAGTGAAAGGACAGGGGACAGAGATGAAGAGACGTTGAAAAAGAGGCAGAAAATAAAATCACAACAGACGAAGCAGACATGCGCGCCAGTCCAGCCGCAGATGAACACAAGGGGAAAAATGAGACAAAGAAATGAGGACAAAAAATACTATTATATAAAAAGATGATAAAAATAATAGCTGTTTGAATGGCTGAAAGCAAAGAATATAAGGGAATGAATGGACAGAAAACACTAATTAAAAAGATAAAAGAAACTAAGAAAACTGAGAGTGTCATTTGTTGTTATATTGACAACAAAAAAATCTGAATCAGAGCAGTTAATTAACCCCAGGGGGAAGTTATGGGGTGTTACTGTCGCTCCATTCAAGTATAATAAAAAATAGCAGGAAAGAAATGATCAATACAACAGAAAAAAATAGTATAAATATTATCATGTTAACTAGACCCTTCATATAAATGTGTCTTTTCCAATTAAAGTGAAAGGCATCTGAATGGTTGGAGGTGGATCTGCAGCAGGGTTTGGATCCTGAGAGTGTGGATGGAGGACTCAGTGCCCACGTTTGACCTCTGGCTGGGGAAGTGGCAAACACTACATCTGGAAAGACTAAGGTATTCTAGCTGATGATGATAGAGGCAAAGTGTTTGAGCAGATATGGGACCCTGTGGTAACATTTCTTCAATGAGGTGACTGATGTGAGTGACTGACCTTGCTGTTTTCTTCATTACATACACTTTTCTTTCTTTTATTTGATGTACAATTACTAATTTGTAGCATATTCATTTATTTTTGCAGGACTGTGTTGACGTAAATTCATTGGTGTGTGTGTGGGGGGGCTGTTCTGTGTTGTTGTTTTTTGTAAAAATGAATAAGTATATATTTTAAAGAAAAAAAAAAAAAAAAAGGCAGGGTTTGAGGTTTTTAATCCTGTAAACTGACCACACATGAGGCGTCTGATGTGATTGGACCTGACGCTCATGGCATGAAGCTGCTGTTGTGAGTCCGTGTTAAGCAGCGCTGTGATAACTGTCTGCAACTCTGTTTATACACTCAACAAAGATGTCATGTCGATGGCTATTTATACCACCGTCTGCAGCCACAAAAGCGGATAACTGAGTCCGCTTTCAACACCAAACATTTAGCAGACTAATTGTTAATTTGTGTTTGGATGGAGTAATTTGTTTCAAGGCAGCATAAAGTGTTAACAACTTCATTTCTTTTTTCCTTTAGCGTCGTGGAAATTTAGAAACCATCCTGGAGAATTGAATTTGCATTAAAAGCTCAATTTAACAGCTGCAAAGGAGGCTTTAATCAGTCCTTTTCACACACTCAGAGCTATCTGGTAATTAGCTTCTTTACCATTTAAAACAGCTGCCTATTAACTTAAAAGCAAGGCTTTTCCTATCTGTGAGCAAATTGATGCCTCCGCAAGCCTACGCTGTAATTTCCACAGATAAATTGCAAAATGAACTTTATAAAGGTGGAGCAGTGTAATAATATGATGTGGAACAGCATGTTCTTTGGATTTGTTGACAAGTGTTCATTATTTCAGAACGGAAATATTCAATTGATCTAGTAAGATTGAGAGTACATTTTGACATGATACATAGCGGTACTTCCAGCTGAATACACATATGTGAGACAGAACCGATAACATAGACCAGTGAAAGCACAGATAATCCTTCTGAAAATATTAACCATCAGAAATGGATCAGTCTGTGTCTGTATCTGCTCTCTGACCAAACCTGTGTGTGCCGAGCTATTCACTCTATTCTAGCACCACCTATTGATGCAACTGGTACTGCAGCGGTCTACAGGACTGACATGGACCACTGCATCACACACACACACACACACACACACACACACACACACCCATTAGTGCAAAACTAACAACCAAAACACAAAATGCATCTTTTAGTCTCAGAGAAGTCAAGTCCAACTCATTTTCTTCATCATCAGTAAATGCAAATCACATGCAAATGTTGTACAACTGTCAACGAAAACTGCTCTTCCACTAGTCTGCACTTGGTAAACACCTTAAGAGTCTGCAAATAAAGGTAACAGCACGTCTGCTTATGTTTATGAAACGTATTTGTTTTTTTATAATAATATTTTTCAAGAAGGTTTTGTACAGAAAAAAGTAAGATAACAAGAACATTTAAAGAGGGGTGTACGCAATCAAATAAAATACAATAACAATATACAGGAAAGAACAGTTTCATAAAGAAAAGAGAATATATAGATAAAAAAAAAAAAAGATTTACACAAAATCTGGTCGTCTAAATTAAATATGTGTCCTCCCTTTCTCCCATGTTTTATCAAATCTATCATTTTGGAGTCTGTTGTAAAATGTGATTCATTCCATCCCTAAAACTGAGTAAAAACCTGAAACTAAACTGATGTTTTTATAGACATGTGAAATTTCTCCCATTATAAATCAATAGGATTAGAAAAAAGATTTTAAAAAGTCCTAAAAAATGTTAACTTTGATCTACTTTTCCCAAAACGTAATCACATCTATTCTGAGTCACTGGCAATCTATAAACCCAGTCTGGAATGAAATCAACCAATAGTTTTGCTGCTAAAGTGTTAACAAACAAACTGAACCAACCATGATCCCCCTTGCCTCCCCTTCGGGGGGCGGGGTGACAGTATGATGCCAGTCTTCCAGGGTTGGTGCATTTACATTTAACTATTTTTTAGTAATAACTTTCTGAGCAGTCTGAAACATATTCAATCAGACTCCAGGTTCATATCAAACTCAGTAAAAAAGGAGAAACTCAGTAACATGAAACATGTTGTTGTTTCATGAGTTGGACATAAAGGCTGCAGCTGGGCTCCACATACTGCTACACTTAACTGTAATCACATCCCATAATCAGAACAGCTTTCTCAATAGTTTCAGCTAAGTCAACTTTAATGTGTCTTGCTACTCTATAAATGTCTGTATCAGTGAGGCTCCAGCTGTGCACTCTGTCTCTGGTCGCATCGAATGAAGGCGTGTAAAGCCCGACCTCAGGCTCTGACAACACAGCCCTATTTGTTTAGAGACGGAAAAGGTGAACCCACACCTGGATCTGTCTGCACTGATGGATAGTCTGCACTCACTGGAACTCCTAACCTTGATGTGTGACATTTCAAAGTTAGCCCAAATTCTGCAGTTTCTTACAACATTTAGTCTGGCTACTTCTTCCCAGTTAGTCCAACTGCCAATATAAGTAGTTAATTGCGTGACAGCAAAATTGGACACATCATCTAACTGGCTTAAAACAGTACAGGGGCAAAGGAGACCGGTTTCACCACACTGACACCTTTGGATCAGAATCATGTTTGGAGTCATGTCTTGGGTTTGTTTGCCAAAAAAGTGCTACGCAGAAAAAAAGGAATCAATGAATCAGCTCTGAAGAGTCAATTATGATGACCAGATGAAGAGAGAAAGTGACATTTGGGGCGATTGCATGTACTTATGAATAAAACATGGAGCACTGGCTTGATTAATATTGAAGAATAACAGACAGCAAGTAGTCAGCTGACCGTCCATGACTGATGCTTCTCAGTTACATGACTCTGTGTGTGTGTGTGTGTGTGTGTGTGTGTGTGTGTGTGTGTGTGTGTGTGTGTGTGTGCGTGGGTGTGTGTGTGTGTGTGTGTGCCCGCGCATGCATACATTTATGTGAGGATGCATGTAAGGCTTGATTTGCATTTGTGCCGTGTATACTGTAGTCAGTTAAAGACATGCTCCAGTTCAAGAACATGAAAAATAACTGTATAATTGTGCCACTTCTATTCATGAACCGTTTCCATTTGAGCCTGAGTTTCAAAGCCGTCCCTCTTTCAGACCACTGAAATGTGGACATTTTTTGACTGTTCACAATGCCTCTGTAATATTTTCCTTTTTTTTTTCATCTTTTCACACAGTCCTGTCTTTCTCTCTCTCAGACCTTTCAGTCCTGTCCCTTCAAACGAGAAGCAAATTTGCTGCTTGCTTGCTCACCCGCTCGACCATATCTGTCCAGACAGACAGACAGACAGCGAGTGGAACAGTAATAATGAACTTGCGTATGTGTAAGACTCAGAAAAGAGAAAGACACGTTGCCAACTGCAGGATGCTGTGAACATGTCCACCTGTCTGTCCGTCTGTCTGTCCGTCTGTCTGTCTGTCTGCATTGTTTCAGTCTCTCTCTCTTTCTCTGACAGCCCGTCTGTGCGTCTGTTGCTATTCTCGTCTTCATCTGTACTGCACGTGTATTATCAGCGTTCTGTATGAGTGTGAAACTGTCGCTCCTTGCAGTCGTATCAGTTCACCGAACCCACTCCACTCACCATGCCTCTAATAAAACCCCACATGACACAAGCCATTACTCTCAACCAGGTTACATAAACACAAAGGAATCCCCAAAAGAAAAACCCCAATTTAGCCACAGACATCTTCAAGGCAGGCGTTTCAGCTTCTGCTGCGTTCCTGCCACTGCTGGAGACTGAAGCGAATCAGACTGCATTCAGCCAGGGGTTCTGGTTTATTTTGTATCCGGCTTGTGGGTCGGTGGGTCCATGAAGGAATGCTTATTTTTCCCTTTTCGTGAATTTTCTAATAAAATCAATATGAGAACAAAAACCTTCAAGTGAGAAGTCCAAACTTTGCACGTAAAAGACAGAAGTTTGGGTGGTTTTGGCTCATAAAAACATGGGAATTCAACAGTTCTCTTGAAGAGCAAAGCAAACAGTCCTTTATTATCCCCTTCAACATCAATGTGACTGTGACACTGTGACATTATGACTAATACAGCAAGTGCAGGTTGCATGCATTGACCTTTAATCAGTGTATACGTGTCTACTTTTGTGCTACTGCATGAATGTTAATTTATATGCATGTGAGTGCGAGTGTGTGTTCTTGTGCAGGTTTATTAGCTTGTAAAATAATTTTTGTTGCTGGGAACAAAACAGATGTCTCTCCATTTTCGCCTTGTTAATTTCTCTGAAGAGAAACAGGAGCCCCTATGAATACAACGCAAGAATGTGTGTGCACTGTATGTGTATGTGTTAGGCTTAAGAGTGTATACAGTATCTAGTGCATGATTGTAAAGCATAGGAGTTCAGCTCTACACACTTATTCACATCTTCAGCTGCAAAGAGGATATGTTTAGAAGAGCTGTGATTCACTATTGGAAATCATTTTTTTCATTCAAATGAATTCAGCGAGGATTATTCAATCTGCTGAATGGCTTTTTTTTTCTTTTCTTTTCTTTTTTTTTTTTTTTTTTTTTTTTTTTTTTGAATTAATCTATATTAAATAGCCTTCCTGGCGGATTATTGCCTTTCCCAGGATTCTTTCAACAGCAGCCCAAATCTCTAGATAAGATTTCATGCATATATGTACAATGCGTACTTCATTACAGTTTTTCTTTTGAAATGAGCACGTACTGTTTTGACCCTTTACCACAGTTTTCCAGGCATATAAATATCCCATCATAGACAAATGCACAGCACAACATGAGACAGTATGAGTCACATCCTGCATTCCTTTTCCCCTTTACCTAAAACAGTCTTGAGATTAAGCTGCTGGTGGTATTTTAAAAATCCCTCTGAACGTTACGTATAAATAATCTATTTATTGTATAAATACAGCAAAGTGAGGGAAAATCCAGTTGATATTGCGTCAACAGTCACGGTCACACACCACGCAGAGAAAAGCGGATTCTGTGCGTAAAAGGTGCGCAAAAGCAGAATAACTGGAAATAGAATCGGCCGGTTTTATTTACATTTACTCAGCTTTTCCCACTGACTTTAATAAACACATGTAAACTTACCTTACTTGAGGAGACTTAAAGAAACTGCAGCCCCGAGAACCAGACGCAGAGGTTCAGTGTTGTCCGTCCTCTGAGACTCCGTGCGACTGCGCTCTTATTTAATTCAGTGTCCCAAAAAAAAAAAAAAAAAAATGGAAAGAAAAAAAAACAACAACTTTTCTTTCATCCAGGGAGATACAAAAAAAGAAAAAGAAAAAAAAAAACCACACACACAATAAAAATCAATCAAATGCGCCTAGTGCTGCAGCTTTGCCCATGTTTGAGTGTCTTTTATGAGATGAATTAACGACCGGCGGGGCGCGCGCGTCTCGGTGTGCGCCGGTGTGTGGAGCCGTTATGAGCGGTGACAGTTGACTGCCCGGTAATCCAAGTGCGTCTAACAGCCCCCAGTTTACGCGGAGGAGCTTGTTGGCGGAGCTCCTCCTCGCCTTATCTCCGTGTGTGTGCGTTAAAGACACACACACACACACACACACACGCACATGCACACACACACACACGCGCACACACACACACACACACACACACACGCACACACACACACACACACGCACACACACGCACACGCACACACACACACACGCACGCAAGCACACCCACACGCACACACCCACACACCCACACACACACACACACACACACAC
>JAPQRP010000003.1:10471867-10486704 GCA_037367295.1 Apogon hyalosoma
GATTTTGGTTATTATCAAGAAAACATGGAAAATGGATAAATATCAGCTCTGAAATTAAACTGCTATGAGCTATTTTTGTTGGCATCATTATATTTGTCCAAACAAATGTACCTTTAGTTGGACCAGGCATTAAAATGAACAAGAAAAGGAAGAAAACAAGGGGCGGTCTAATAATTTTTTTCCATGAATGTATGTAAATAGTCTATGGTTTTTATTACTGTTACTGTTATTTTTTTCATATTGTTTGTGTTCTTGCAATATGTTTATGCATGCACACTTTTTCTTGCACTTTACTCTGTTGCTGCCTTGACCACTAAATTTCCTTGTTGTGGGATCAATAAAGTCTAATCTAATCTAATAAATGGTGATATATCACTTAAGAAAGATTAAATAGAGGGAAGAGTTCATTTGGGAACTGCCATAAAAGTAGCACTGGGTCTTCTTCAGTTAAAGGGCAGAAAGTCAGTGTAAACTTAAACTCAACCCCGGCCAAAAAAAAAAAAAAAAAAAAAAAAAAAAAAAAGAACTCCAGCTGTTCCACTGAAAGCAGCCGCTGTGATTTCAAGCTTTTATGAAAGATGAGTGCTGACTGTTAAGGCGACATCTTCTTTCATATCACTATCTAATGGATGATTTAGCGTTGGTTCTTAATAGCAAAGAGCTGGATATATGACCATTTATCGCTATTTATAACCCAGCTGAATGGATGAGCAGTTTCCTCTGATACCTTCCATAAATATTTATTGTCTAAAAAAAAATCAACTCAACAGCACTTCAACTCTTCTATTATTGGAAATGGAACAAAGGAGAGATTTAGGACAGTCAGGATGGTCTAGAAACCCATTATATTTTGAATGAATGCCTCCCTTTCTTATTGCACTTACGGGGCAATATTATTAAAACCAATGCTGACAAGACTAAAGCAGGTTTATTGATGAAAAAGCTGTGGCTGCTTTGCAGAATCCTCTTCAATAACTGGAATATCAGGAAAATGCCAGAATACACATGAACATATTCCAGTCTGCATGCGTGAATGTATGTATATCACTATGATTGCACTGTGAATGTAAAAAAAAACCTCAAGATTTCTAGAAAGCCATTTCTTTCACATTCTGCAGCTTTGTCTCTAATAAGCATGAACAAGTGTTTTAATGAACCTGCCACTGAAGTGTTTGGTTGCTCTGTGATTGCTTTTCTTCTCTAGTTTTTCTTGGTTCAACTGGGCCAGTTTTGCCGTTTTTGAAAACGTTTCGTCTCTTATCCAAGACACTTTAGTGATTGCTTCTTTTCCTGAATCAAAGCTATGCAGAGGCGACCCAGATAGGCTGCAGCGCCTGGTAAAATATTGTCTGATAAAAAAAAAAAAGGTGTGGGGGGGGTAGACAGCAGAACTGTTAAGGGAGAGAAACCTTGAGATAAAATAAAACTGACTGGGAGAGAAGTGAAGAAACTGGCTGAGCCTGTTTTCTTTTTCTTTTTTTTCCCTTCTTCTTCTTTTTGGGTGCAGTGTTTGTTTTGCTTTCTGAGGTTCTACTGCATAACACCACAGGACTTTCAGAAGCTGGAATTAGCACATTATGAGCTATTATTATAATACCACAAAGTACAGCATTTTACCGAAATCAGCAGCATAAAAGTACAAAAGTGGACACAGAGCTTGATAAAAGTATGTATTTGATGTGTATTATCAAAATGTTCTTATGACACAGTTATGAAAATGTACAAAATATCTTACTTATTAAAAAATACATACATTACATACATACAATATCAAAGTAAACAATTAAGAACATTAGTGCAGTGCAGTAGTAATGAACTTCATCAACAGTGTAGAGTAAATTCACATTTGAAAACATATCAAAATGCTTGTATGTGCCACTAACATCTCCAAAGTAAGGCCATCTGGTCCTTTTGTCATGAACAAAGCCAGTTAATAATGTTATTTTTTGTTATGTGCTTGTCCAAGTGAGAGTCCCTGAGAACAAGGCTGATGCTTACACCCGCAAGAAAGTTATGCGCTTATTTTTATTCCGCCTCATGCGACGCCCTTTTCCTTGGACCGTGAGCTTTTTTGGCCCTGGAACAAAAAATTTTTAGACAATTGATTAGTATGATCACCTATACATGGAATTCTTATTGACTTTTCTCAGTAAATGCAGAAACACACAGGGCCAGACGTAATCATCGGCTACATCTCCTGAATGATTTGGATGAAACCCTGAGTCTATGATGATGACTCACACCAAACGTTTGCCAGGCCTGATATAATTAACTGAGTCTTATTTGGGTTCCTCCCAATTCCTCCCTCCCCTTTTTGAAATCTCTCCGAACTGAAAGCAATAAGTAAGCCTGAGTGGGAACCCAAACACGATAATTAGTGCACTGAGGAGTCTGAAAATTGCACCTCGGCGATCATCGTCGGGATTCTCACGGACTAAAAGCTCCACATTCATTCCCCCACTCACGCTCTCACACCTTTAACACACACGTCCATGCAGCTCTGTCTCGAGACGAAGTTGTTGCTGCTCCCTCCGCAGCCTGAGTAGATAAACTCCTCACACATCTTGGTGACTTTGTTGTAATAGTAACGAGGAATGGAAGCTGAGCACTTCCCTTTGTCCAGAGGATCCAGGCAGAGCACAGGAACGGCTGGAAAAGAAAAGGAACCACAGTGCACAATGAGGCTGCTGTTCACCCTCTTTGGACGACAGAACAATTAAAGGAATTCATGATATTTCACATTTCTTGCTTGTTTTTCTATAAAGCAACAATGAGCCATTCTCACTATTATATTTATGGATATGTAGAGGACATATTCATCTGCAATACATGTGGTCTCTCTGAGTCACTTCTTCTGTTTCTTAACCCTTTATTGGGCAAGTGACTATTTTTGGTCATTTCTGCACACAGCTGTCAGTTCCAGTGAGGACAGTGAGTCAACAGTCTCAGGTCCAGTGTGGTCTACAGGGTCTGTAAGGTCCACCTCTGCTTAAACAGTGAGTGGACCTGCTTTGTTCGGTACCATGAAGTAATGGTACTAATGTAAGGAATGATGTTCAAAGGGATCATGTGGATGTGGACAGGGGTCTGGACCAGCACTGATGTGGGTCTAATGTTCTAAAAGTGGTGTTCCTTTCCCCTTGCATGTGTTTTTCTTGTTTTTTTTATATTTACCAAAGGGGAGGCAAGGGGTATTGTTTTTGGTTCGGTTTGTTTGTTTGTTAACACTCTAGCAGCAAGACTATTGGTTGAATTCATACTAAATTGGGTTTATAGATTGCCAGTGACCCAGAATAGAGGTGATTATATTTTGGGAAAAGTAAGTCAAAGTTCACATTTTTAATGAATTTTTAAAATCTTTTTTCCCCCTCCATTATAATGGGCAAAATTTCAAATTGCAATCAAAACGTCAATTTCGACTCAATTTACTTAAAACATTGCAGAGATACAGAAATAAATTTTACACACCACTATGCAAAAATATCTAAGTGATAGCTCGCATTTGAATTTTTTTGTTAAATATTTTAATCTTTCTTCTTTTCCCATTTACTTATAATGGGTGAAATTTCTAATGTCTATAAAAACATTTATTTTGTTTCAGTTTACTTCAAACTACACACATATATAAATTTTATATTTAACAAATATTGAATATGGATGAAAGAGCCAAAATAAACTACAATACATGCAAGGGGCGGGGTTTTTTTGTGCCTGGCACCACTTGTTTTTTTTCTGTTCATTTGTTGCTTTTTTGCCACTTATGGGTAAGGAACCAAATATGATCATTTCATTAACCTTGATTTTCTACATAAGGTAAAAAAATAAATAAATAAAAATTGGAAAATTTTCACATAAGTAAAGTCTAGTTCTGTCCTCCAACAACACCCTAAGGTTGAAATGTTGAATTTCACAGTATTTCTATGAGTGAACTATAAAGGGTTAACACTAGGATTCCAAGGAGTCACCCTGACACTGCCATGCATTGTATTTCCTGCTTACTTTTTCGTGGGCTGCAGTATTCTGTGCAGGAGGTGAGGTCCTGGAAGCGGTTGGAGTTCCCCTGGCAGCCCCCATAAGTGAAGCTCTCACACTGCATGGTGGTCATGTTGAAGAAGTAACGGCGGAACAGGGCTCGACAGGGTCCTTCCTCTTTAGGAAACCTGCAGATTTGAGGAATTTCTGCCAAGAACAACAACAGCATTTCAACTGAGGAATCATATCAGCTCCAACCTTTCATTAATCTCTGTGGTGTCAAATAAAAAGTGCATCTTTCAGCTTTAGGGAACATTTTACTGTACATTATCAGTGCAGAAAACAAAAGAACCACATCTTAATACATTTAAATGAACCTACTTGGGATTCTAAAACACGTCTTCTGGCACTCCTGATAACTCTTGAAGTTATTGGCATTTCCTTGGCACCCTCCATAATAGAAAATCTCGCATTTTTGGGTGATAGTGTTGTAATAATAGCGCTCGATTTCACCTCTGCAGGGTCCTTCATCCACCTGAAGGAGACAAACGCCTGAAAACAGCAAAGAAAAGGAACTGTTAGTGAAATCCAAAAGCATTTACTTGCGCTTACTCCCAGCACCGGACAAAGCAATGCGTCTTTACGCGCAAAGTTTAAGTGCGCAAACAAAAAAACGCCCTTAACTTCAGTTCCTTCATTACCTTTAGGTGACAAAGCCAAAACATTGGAAAATGAGGAGACAAGTGTGATAATTGCCAGAGCGTAAAGTTCCATTTTGTCTGTAAGTTTTGTCTAACTCCTCTCCTAAACTCTCCCGACCATCCCAGCCTGCGCCAGTTTTATAGTACTGTCAACACTTTCCCATGAGAAATTAAGGGGCGGGGATATGACTCATTTCCATACGAGAGCAAAGATTACAAAGAGGTGATGAGTTAATTATTGACCTCGAGGAAGCATGTAGTTACGCTGTAAAACATTGCGTATAAAACTATGACTAAAGGTATATTCAGAAATAATCAGTAACCAGTGATGAAGAGCTCTGACACTGGGAATGAAGATGAGGAAGATGAAGCTGATGATAGATTCTATAACCTCCCTTAACCCATAAGGACCCAGTGTGACTTCTGTGGCAGCTCCAAAATATTTTTTTCTTTATATCTAATTCTTCTTAAGTGATTTATCTCCATTTATTTATCACATTTCCCTTTGTCTTTTGTCTTTTTTTCAATGGAAATCATGTAGTTTCCTAAATTGAATTCACTGATCATGTAGATGTTCATAAAAGCTCAGGTTCAAGTTGATAGTTATTATATCAAAATCAGAGGAAACTGCTGAAAAAGTGACTTTTTTCGGTAAAACATATCATTAACTGAACATAAAATTGAACATTTCTTCCTCCAAGCCATCACACTGATGAACAATTAAGCCTCCAATAGAACAATCATTCATGTACCCCATGTACAACCTCAGCCTGCTGACTGCGCTTCTTTCTCCTTGCACATTTTTTTCTTTTAATTGCACTACTTAAATGTTTATACAGTTTTTTGTACAAAAGTTGTTTTTTTTTCAACTTTATTTAAACTCAGTTTTAGTTGTGTGTGTTTTTAGTGCTTGTTTACTATGTTCTACAGAGAGAGCATAGTTAAAAAAAATAAAAAATAAAAAAAAAAACAGAGTAAAATTCCCTGTATTCTTTGAAGATACTTGGCGAATAAAGGCGATTCTGATTCTAAACCAAACATTTCTATCCACTGTCATTGATCCAACTCCATGGGTTTTATGGGTGAATTAATGTTTTAGAAGATGATGGTGTTTCTATGGTAACTACAGAGCCTCTGAATGTCCAGATGGGTCACATCTGATGACCATGAAAAGATGACAAACTGCATTTTACACCAATTATTTACATGTATTGATAGGATTAATGGATGAACAGTTTAGATCAGTAGATGGTTTTGGTCGACAGAGGATGTTTGGCCCTTTATGGGTTAAGTATTCCTGAAGCAGTGATGGAGAAATACACTTGTGAAATACTACACATCCCTTTTGTGTTGTTTCAACATTGCTCATCAGGAACTGGTCTGACTGGACTGAAGACACAATTTCATTCAAAGCACTTTCCATTTCAGGCCTTGTGAACTCTTATCTTGTGGGATATTTAATGATAAGAGCTGCCTCCAACATTCTTTCAAGGAACAGCAGCGCTTTACTGAAATACAAGGTCCCCGCTGAGACATAAAAGCAGCACTGTCTGAAAAATGCAGATAAAATGCACAGTGAATTTTACTTTTCAAATAAATGATTCATCTCTTGATCACTCTCTTTCACCTGAAATTAGGGTCTGGTCCAGTTCCTATCGTAGGACAACTTTTCCTTTTTGCTGTTAAAAAACTGATGTGCCTTCATATTTAAGACAATGACTCATCTTCATCTTGACAGGTGGAGGCTAAATACAGATTAGCCATCTTATCAAAGTGACCTGACACACGAGGCACCACCCACTGACCCACATCTGAATTATTAATAGTAAAAATACTGTAAATATGGATGTAATGCACAACATATTAGGAATTCTATCTTGGATTTTAAGAATCCATATGACACCTGTGTGATTGACCCTCCTGTTTTTGATAACATAGTTCAGATAATGGTGATACACGCAGTAGGGCCTCACTTTAATCAGATTAATGGATTAGGATTGTTGATACAGATTACTTTATAACTGGGATTGAGGGAGAGGAAAGGGATTCTTCAGCTGGTTTTCAGGGGTGAAGGACCGTTCCCTGCAAGCATCAGTAAGTGCATTTCTGTTTATTTGTTAATGTGTTTATGCATTTACCATTTGAAACTGTAGACTGTCATAAGCTTTCTTGAGTTGACATGTTGAGTCTATATTTAGTCTTTGTCTTGTTTTTTGTTTTTTTAGAGAATGCCGGTCATAAATGTAGAGGATTTGACAGACAAGGACAAAGCTGTAATGGAAGTAAACCAACTTAAAATTGAAGTGAAACTTGAGAGGTGGTTGGTAAGTTCTCAAAATGTCTGAGATGATAAAAAACTTTGTTAAAAAAAAAAAGGTATTTTTTTAGAATACATTTTTCATCTTTCAACCTTTACAAGGAATAAATCATTTTTAAGATTATTTAAATGAGATGAAATAAAAATACAAATTATGTGGTGAAGAATCTGAACAACTTGGGCTAACATAATCATTTTGCTGTTCACATCAGACATCTAAATGCTGTGAGGAGATCAAGGAATACATTCAAGCAGGCGTGGAGGAGGATACCCTTGTCAAAGGCATTTCAGAGGAGAAGAACCCCTTCAAGGAGAAAGGTGGATGTGTCATCTGCTAAACTGGACCTGAGGAGATTTTCATTTCTGAGATTAGTACCCAAGGACATTCCTCCTCCCCTCCTAAAACGGATTTGCAGACTGAGAAGACTAGATGGACATAATAAAGAATGAATTTATAAAACTTTACAAGCTCCCATGTAAATTCCTAATCTTTTGGCCAGATTTGTAATCCTCACCATTTTAATATTTGAAAAGATGCAGTAAATAAAGGTTGTATTTGGCTTGTCTCACATGTGGAGCAAATAGACCCATGTGTTGTTTTTTTTTTTTTTTTTCAAATCCAGAAGCAGCTGTCATTAAATGTGCTTATCTAACTCAGCTTCCATCATTCACCGGATGTTTCAGGGCATCTGCATAACTCACTTTGCATACATTTAGAGTTTGCTCTAACTTTTCTCATAAATTCTTATTATTGTTGCATACATAAATGACAGTATCAGTGTATTTGCAAGAGTTACATATGGTTTAAATTGTAGCTTAACATAACTGTATGTAGTCCTTGCAGTTTTATTGATTTATTTATTTTTGGATCACCACTGCATGGCATTGTAATGTATTGAAGGATATGTAATTTGTCATACAGGAATAAAACAACCAATAGATTTCTGGAAACATAAGTAAAGAAAGCACTAATGATTGTTGTTAACTGATCTGCTGAAGTACATACAAAGTGATTTGCCTATTTATGATGTAATTTGGAATTTACTTCAAGCAAAATCTACCCAGTGGTCCTTTAAGAGACATGCGGACACTAATTTGGACATAATGAAATCAAGCATTACACACATTGCACATATTTTACTTATACACTAGGTTAATCCTTCACTTTTTAATAATTTTTATTTAAATAAAAAAAGAGTTGAAATACAAACAGTATACAAGTATGCAAAAAGAACATGAAATAATAGAGGTGCCAGGAGTAATGTGCATTACATAAAAAGGTTGTATATGTTACAGAAATCTAATGTTTTAATAGGCTTTTCATTTGTCGAATTGTTAATGAGCTTAAAATAAAGTTCCATTTCTTTATGGAAAACAGCAAAGCAACTTTTATGAATAAACTTTTTTTTTTGCCAAAAGCAAAAACAAATTTATTAAAAACTAACATTTCCTTCTGTTTTAGCATAATTATGAAAACCAAAAACAACATTTTCCCAGAGTAAAAAAAATCCTTCACATATACCAGAAGTGGACTACGGACCTCTGCGTGCGCATGCGCATAACAGATGTAAATAGAAATGGCGCTGCGCACAGGATCACTGCTACTGAAAACACAGAATTTTTATAAATTCACCTCAGTTGTTGGCGTCCGGTGGTTTGCTGAAAAAGCATCTAAATCTGTAGCACCCAGCGACCCTGAGACTACGGGCGACCATTTAATCTACACACGGGAGCACTTTGCATTGAAGGAGTCTCTCAGAAAGGTACGTAGGAATGCTAGCAGTTTAGCAAACATAGATGTTAGCAAGAAAAAAAACATATCACTTTGATGAAGTGTCAGTATATCTACATACAGGGACTGCATTGAGTGATTTTGTTTGTGTCTCATGTCTAAATATGCTTTTACATAATGTAGCCGGAAGAAGTAGCACAGGGGCAGAAAACGAAGTGGGTGAAAGGTCAGTGATAGCAGGTCCGACTGTTGTGGAGGGGTTGACCTTAACCCATGAAGACCCACTGCGACTGTTATGGCTGTTCCCAAATGAATTTTACTCTCTTTTTAACTTTTCTGAAGTGATTTATCATTATTTATTCTATATTATCCTCTGTATTTTGTGTTTTTTCAGTGAAAATCATGAATTTTCCTATATTGAATTCACTGATTGTATAGATATCATAAATTAAAGTTGAGGGTTATTATAATAGAAACAAAGAAAACTGAGGAAAAAGTGACTTTTTCAGCAAAATCTACCATAAACCAAGTGTCTCCATCCACTGTCACTGATCCAACTCCATGGGTTTTACTGGAGAATCTATGTTGTAGAAGATGATGGTGTTTCCACGTTCACTACGGAGCCTCTGAACGTCCAAATGGTTCATATCTGATGACCATGAAAAGATGATAAACTGTATTTATGCCAGTTATTTACATGAATTTATAGGATTAGTGGTTCAACAGGTATTAAACAATTTAGATCAGTAAATGGTTTTGGATGCTGTAGCTGTTTGGGTCTTTATGGGTTAAACTGTTCTGGTAATGGCTCCCTTGATTATTATTTCTTTGCAGTTAAGTATTTACACACAGGCCTGAGAAGCTGAACCCTTAAAGACCCACAACTGTTTGTGTCACAACTTCCAAATGATTTTTCTTGTCTTTCCCAAGTGATCTGTCAACATTTATTATTATATAATCCTCTGCAGTTTGCATTTTTCAGTGAAAATCAAGTATTTTCCTATATTTAATTTATTGATCATGTAGATGTTCATAAAAGCAGGGGTAAATCCAAAGGTTATTGATCAACTAAGAAAACAAAAGACTTTTTCCACAAAATATATCACTAACTGAACATAAGTGTCTCCAACCACTGTCATTTATTAAACTCCATGGGTTGCTTTCAGTGGAACAGATGGACTTTTTTTTGGGTGGGGGTTGAGTTTAAGTTTACGCTGACTTTCTGTCCTATCATCCATAAAGACCCAGTGCTGCTATTTAACATCATTTATTGTAATATTATCCTCAGTATTTGGCATCTTTTCAGTGAAAATCAGGTATTTTTCTAAGCTTCATTTATTGATTATGTAGATAGTCATTAAAGCTCAGATTAAAGTTGACAGTTATTGTATCAGAATCAGGAAACTGGAGAAAAAGTGACTTTTTTTTTAGCAGCGATATCAACCAAATGTAAAAATGAGTGTGTTATTTCTCAAACTCCATGGGTTTTACTGGCGAATCAATGTTATAGAAGATGCAGATGTTTCTACGGTAACTACAGAGCCTCTGAATGTCCAAACAGGTCATATGTGGTGACCATGACGAGATGACAAACTGCATTTACACCATTTATTTGTGTATTGATAGGATTAGTGGATCACCAGTTATTACACATTTTACATCAGTAGATGCTTTAGGTCTTTGATGGACATTTGGGTCTTTATGAGTTAAGGTCATTTGTGTTGGTGTTGTAGTTTTACAGCAGTCTGTTTCCTACGCATGTTTCCGTTGTTCTTATGGGAACGTGATGGAATGGGATGGCAAGGCAGAGTGCCAGGTACACTGAGTTACACTAGTCCCACACACTGGCACAGGTTTCCATGACCCATACTAAAGTCATATTCCAGCTCCTGTTGATATGTACACTGTCTGACAGAAATGTCTCCAACTAAGCCAGTACTGCAGATCTTTCCATTTGGTAGGCAAATTACTGCAGTGATTAATATGTTTCAGCTGGAACAAGTTCTTTAACCCTTAAACTGGTGCAGTGAGTAACTTCTCATTTGTGTAACACCCATCACTTTGATAGAGAGCATAAATACTGTTAAAATGGATGAAGGTCATATGGTCTGATGAGTCCAGATTGACCCTGTTCCAGAGTGATGAACGCATCAGAGTGAGAAGAGAGGTGGATGACGTGATTACCCATCATGCCTAGTGCCTACAGTACAAGCCTGTGGGGGCAGTGTTATGATCTGGGGTTGCTTGGGTTAATCCCCAAAAATAATAGAAATAAATGTGTTATTGCATGAGTTTATGGGAACAATGCAACAGCAAAGTGCATGCTGTGTTGGAAGCTAAAAGCTACATAAGGCTAAGGCTAAATATTAGTGTGGGACTTTTTTTGACCTGGCAGTATGTGAAGTCTGTCTTACGGGATTGTCTTTGACTAACAAGTGTAAATGCACACAGTTATGTGTTTTTAAAATGAAAAATATATTGTCAGTCAGGTAAATCTGTGAGGTAAATGGGAAGTAAATCTTCATATTGGTAACAGTGCTGGAGTTCTACAGGACACCTCACCTGTTTAAATCAGGGGATGTGATATGACAGTGTGTGATAATAGTACAAACTTGCCAACAATTACAGGTTTTCCCCACTGTTATGATCATCATGTCTATGTTTCCTAGGGTTATGCAGAGCTTTGATGCTGAGAGGATTTTGGTTGTCACTAAAAACTATGCATTTATATATTGTTTGACCTATCATTTTTTTTCTAATATTATGTAGACAATACTTCAAAGAAACACAAATCTGTTCATTAATGAAGTGAACACACAAGTTCAATTTGTAAATAACAGGCAGCCCCCAGTTTATAAAAGGTTTTGGTGTTCAATTGTATTTTTGTTGGGCCAGTTTGATATATTTTCTCTTCCGAATATTAGAGGATGGGTGACACGGTGGTGCAGTGGATAGCACTCGTGCCTCACAGCAAGAAGGTCCTGGGTTCAATTCCAACACCTTTGTGTCTGCGTGGGTTCTCTCTAGATACTCCTTCCTCCCACCATCCAAAGACATGCACTGATAGATTGATTGGTTAGTCTAAATTGCCCATTGGTGTGAATGTGACAGTGATTGTTTGTCTCTATAGTCGCTTTTCCATTGGATATATGCACAAAACTTTACCGATACTTACTAAATGTCAGAAAAACAGAAGTGCGTAATGTCGGTTTTTCCATTAACTCACAAATGTAATGATTTGTTTATTTATTATCGCGAGATGGCATGAGAAGTCATTCCATAAACATGGTGACAACTGTAAATATCGTGTTGATTTACAAATATATTCATTATTATTATTACATATTACCCCTCTATCCCATACTAAATTAAAAAATGATTCAGTTTTATGGTGTGTCCACATGCCGCGTCATGTTTCTTTTAAAACTATTCTTCGCTTGTTGTAACGTTCGTCAGCATCCATTTTTTTAATTCACCTGACTCTAGTTGTGAAAAAAGATCTTTCCATTGCAGTTTTGCGTAATAAAGCAGTTGTGCTATGCCCCAAAAACCACCTCTTGCCAGCGCAAAAACTTAATTGAAAAACAAGAGTTTTGGTGAAATTGTCGTTTTTCCATTAGGCACATTTTTATGTGCAAGTTATATCCGCACAATTTGAGGGTTAATGGAAAAGCGACTTATATGTCAGCCCTGCGATGAACTGGTGACATGTCCAAGGTGTACCCCGCCTTCACCCATAAGTAGCTGGGATAGGCTCCAGCGACCCCCATGACCCTAGTGAGGATAAAGCAGGTTCAGAAAATGAATGAATGAATGATTATTTGAGTAATGTGAATGGGATGTTTTTCCAGGTTGGGTGCGGAAAAGTGATTTGTAATAAGACATATAACCACTGATGGACACTTACCATGTTAAAATTAGGAGAGGGTTTACTGATATGTCCAATAATCAGACCTCTCACCTGCTATGAACACAGTTCATAATGTTAAATGGTTGACTACTTGCATCTCCGACCTCAGTTAGACTCCCATGTATCTGTCAGTATAATGTAATTGAGTATATTGGTGTTCTGTAACCTTGTCACAGATATGCATTTAAACATTGTGGTTAATTTTGGAGAACATGTGTTCTGAACTCTCCTCACAAAATTCACCCTTAATGTGCAGCACTAAGTCTTAAAAATGTCAATATCACACCGTATATAAAGTAAGGCACACATATCAAATTAATTCAGTTAATCAAGGTTTTGTGCTGTGAAAATTGTGAACAATTTTTAGATTTTTCTCATTTGCTTCTTGTAATATTTTAATTGGGAATGTGTTTCTTCAGTCAGATATGGTAAAAAAAAACCAAAAAACAGTTTTAGTAAAGAAAGTGTATTTGGAATCATGTTTCGTCTTCAGTTCATGTACCCAGAAAGTAATCGATTAAAAATGCAAATAGTCCATAACATTTTTTTGGCCATATTGCCCAGCTCAGATATAAATTTACAAATACTGTGACAAGCCATGGATTTTCTGTAAAAGTCACCTCTTTTTCAGGTCAAATGCAGCAGGACCACATTTAGCAGATATATTACTAGAGCCACTCAGTCTCATGTAGTTCTGTTGTAAAAAGGTGACTAATGTGGGGAATCGCCTGATGAAACTGGCCTCCTCCTCTTCCGGGATGACCCCAACCAGGACATTAAAACACTGAAAGTGATGTGACTCATGCTGTGACCTTCACAGTCCCCTGATCTCAATTGAGTTGAACAGTTATTGGAAATTTTTAACTAAAGCAGTAGACGGACCTCTCCTCCATTACCATCAAAACCTCAAATGAGGGAAAATCCTATGAAAGAATGTTGTTCAGGGCCATTTATTTTGTGTTTTTCCTTTAATTTGTCATCTGCCGGTATGTTTTCTGTAAATTACAAAGCAGTGATTAAAAAACAAAGGGAGTTAAAATAAAAAGCTTGACTCATTTTGAATGTATGTTACTAGACAGTCTCATGGTCCAAAAATAACAATAAAAGCTTAATTTAAGACAGACAGAAAAGGTGTTACGGTAAATAATGGGAGGTTTGTCGTGTGACTAAACTTTCAAAGGATGTTGGGAGGTTGAAAATAAACTAGCACTGGGAATTATGGGAAGGATGAAAATATGAAAAGGAAATGCAGAACAATATGCCGGCAGTTCAGGAAAGGGAACTTGAGGCGACGAGGTTTATTAAAAGAATGCACTGGAGGGTAATGTGTGTTTAAAGATGGTATACAAATGGGGTTATAGGAAATCCTTCAAGGTCAGGTGTTCATCAGGCCAGTATTTCCACAACAAATTTCTGTTAATGGGTGGGGAGGGCATAATGCATGAATAACTGTTGTTAATGTGACCCTGTCTGTGTGTATGTCTGTGGAAAACCAGAGTGGTGCATTCACATCCTCATGTATAGACTGGAGACACAACTGTAATCCTAAGAAATTAGTCAGACTCCCACATGAACAAACCGCCAAACTCTGAAACTTCATCTGTTGTTGTTAAAGGAGGATGAGGAGCCAATATGTGGACCTTCTTATGGTCTCAGTCTGGGATTTCCCACTGCAACTACAAAGCCAGAAATACCTTAGCTGGTGCAGAACAGAAGACCCTTAGATGTGCATCTGCTGGTAATAAAATAATCTGAAAATATAACATCAGTGGACAGCACCAAGGTCCTGTTATGACTGTATGAGGATCCTTCAGAATTAATTGGCTCCTGGTGGTGTTCCTAACTACTTTTGATGCATCTAAAATTAGTACAGTGCCGGTTGATGAGAAAAGGACTTTAAAATGTCATTGTGAAATGTAATTATTGTATTTGTTTTACTGTTGTTTTAAGTATTTAAGTGTCAGGTTTAAGGTCAGGTGTTGTTCTTTTGATACCAGTGCTGATTCTGATACTTGGGCTTCAACACCAGTTCCTAATTATATCCCCGAACGCAGTGTCGGGGATATTATGTTGTTGGTCCGACCGCTGCTGCTGGCTCTGCCGCCGCCAGATATCCTACATGTTAACACGATAACTTGAAAAATATTGGGTTTAGAAATTCCAAATTTTCCATATCAATCAATATCATGGAGAGGAAGAACTGAT
>JAPQRP010000003.1:10503518-10516199 GCA_037367295.1 Apogon hyalosoma
TTCTTATATCTCACTGAAAAGTTACTTTTTAGGTGATTCTGTCTTATTTTAAGTGTGATGAGATATTTTGACTAGAAATGAGACAAATACACTAGATAAGATTTAGATTTTTTGCAGTGTATATATAAATTCATATCATTATGGAACATTATTATGATAAGTGTGTCAAAATACTTACCACAAACGTACAGAACAGTTTTGGGACACTGGTGGGGACCAACTGCAACCATTAGATGTGACAAGTGGTATTTAGTTTTGATTCTCTCCTCACTGATGGTAGCTTAGTTTGGCTTAGGTGGTCTCCAAAGTATATGGATACTGCACCTGGAACCTAGATAGGGAAAACCCCACCCTAATAAATTTTGCAAGAGAAGGCATCATCTCCACATCTACCATGCTGTCATCCATTGTCGTCTTGGACTGCTGTTTTCTAGCCTTCAGCCATTGGCCGGCTGTAGAGGGCAGGACAGGGTCATCAGGGTAAAGTAAATATATATATAGTCTGTATAGTTTTTATTACTATTATTATTTTTTATTTTATAGTGTTTGCTTTTGCACTATCTTGTTTTTGTTTTTGGTTTTTTTTTGCACTATCCTTATGCATATACACTTTTTTTCTTGTGCTTTATTCTGTTGCTGCCTTGACTGTTAAATTTCCCCGTTGTGGGATCAATAAAGTGTAATCTAATCACAAGGACAAATGTATGAAACTCACGCTTGAGCTAATGCTACTCCTGACTTACACTGTAAAATGATAAACTTCTCAAACATACAAACACTGACAAATTAATTTATTCAATTAACAGAAGCTCCAAAAGTCAATGAATGTCAAATACGCAGATATTAAAGCCTTTCATTAGCCCCAAAATCTGATTAACAGAGGAATATTTTACAGAAGGAGTCAATATTTCAAGAGAGAATTTAATTGGAGCCAACATCTAGTGGATGTCAGGGGAATTTACACTTAAATGGCTGCATTTGCTTGCATTCCGAGCCACGTTCTTGCCCCTTTGGTAACAACACAGCAACAGGTCTATTGTACTTTAGATGGGATGTTCAACACAGAGAAAAAGAACAAAACAAGATGAAGCAAACTCTTTACATTGCTGTTGTCTGCTTATCCTGTACCCTATATTCTCCTGTTTTTATGCTCTACTTCTTGTGGAGCTCCGACCGACGAGATCCTATGCTGAGGAACATCTGCTCTTCAGAAGGAACATGTGTATAGGACGGACATTAGTGACAGAATCATGTTAGTTTTTCTTTTGCTTGCTTGTTCAATCAGACAGCCTGCTGTTTTGTTAAAAGTGGAGTAACTCAGTGCTTCCCTTGGTCCACATTATCCACAGCAGGGTTTCCAGTGCGCTGAGAGTTATCGCTGCACAGCTGCACCTGTTTCCTCTTATTTTTGGCCGTCCCAATCCCCTGTTTGCACGGCCAGCTATATCCCCCACTTTCTCTGTCCTCATTTATTCGCTCTCTTTCATTTATCCCCTGTCTCTTTTTGACAGTCTGTTCAGCTGTGCTTTCCATTATTTGATAACTAGCCTGACAGGTGATATTACACCACTTTGCAAGAGTTGCAAGCCTCCATGTGGTAAAGTCACTTATAATTATTCATTGTCAGTCAGCGGCAGTATCCATCACCCAGTGGCTGGCACACTGTGGTTAGTCATGGGGAAAGCAAGCGCTGACTGACACAAATACTCTGCTTTTTTGTCTATGTCTCACCGGGCACTATCAACACAAGATTTATCTGAAAAGAATTTATGTCAGGTTACATTTACTGAGCAGTATGAAATGATAATGGCCATTTTCCATACTGCAAAAACTTTTCAAGGTTTCATATCAATGTATTTGTTTAATTTTTTTGTTCATGGTCCAGTTTTGACAAGAATGAGACATATGTGGCTTCATTAACTGGCTTCTTCCACAAAAAATTGGTCTTAAGTATATTCCTATGAACCACCAGCTATTCAATTTACAGACGAGGCTATAACTTATGATGAAAGGTAAAACAAAGGCTCTTTGTAAAGATAACTGATGCAAAGTGGTTCCATTAAGGACCTAAGGTCTTTGTAAATGTCTCCATTGAAAAAATAACAGAAACAGACGTCCATTTTTGACTTTCTCAGTAATTATGCTGTTTAGAGATCAAAATCAAGTCGACGTACTAAGTAGAGCAGGGGAGATGACAAGGAAATGACAATGACCCTTCTTTTAGCAGTGCTTTTTGTGCATAATTACAAGTAGCTAATTATAACATCCTGTAATTAATTTGGGTGCAAATTCTCAGTATTATTGGATAACTGCAAATTGTTGTATTGTCATGAATGTATGGACATGTGTCTGCCCAAAAACACTACCTTTTTTTTTTTTTATTTATTTACTGCATGGCACTGGCTAGGAGTTTGAAGAGTATGTTTCCTTTCTGTCCTGTGCAGAGTATGGAGGCCTTGGCCTCGACTACACTTACAACGTGGCAGTGGCAGAGGAGCTGGGTAATATCCGATGTGGAGGCATCCCCATGGCTATCGGTGTACAGTCTGACATGGCAACTCCTGCACTGGCCAGGTATTTCCACAAACACTAAAATCTTTAATAAACTGGGTCAGATTTGTCTTAGCTAAAATGTCAACTACACAATATTGATCATTCCATGTAAAATATAATTAAAGTTGCAGTGATATCAAAAAACTTGACAGGTTTTTTGATATCATTAGGCATAATTCCATAATTACCTCTTAGGCTGACATTAAAGTTAACTCACTTATGTTAGTTAACTCACTCTGCATTTTACCTATCAGAATACACACACATTAGCTAGCATTAGCATTAGCACATAGCACACATTAGGAGCAGTGGGCTCCCATTGAAAGCACTGGTGGACCAACTCCAGATTTTCATCAGTACTGTGGTCAGGGTCAGTAGATGTTGTATTTCAAGTCATCTCAGAGGAAACAAGACTTCATTTTCTGTGGACTGTTTTTAGACTGTACAAATCTACCTTGTGATGCAGACTTTGGCTAACCACAGGTGTTCAGACAGGTAGTGGGGCTGATGAAACGGCATTAGGTCAGCTTCTGTAGATTTATATTTAGTCTTGCTTTGGGCACAGAGGAGAAAGCTGCAGAGGGAAGGGGTGTATTTTAAAATACTGCTTTTTTCCTCTGACTTCTGCTCCTGCAGCTTTAATTAAACATATTTTATCTTGATCCAGATACTTGTATGAGTTCTTCAGCCTTCATTTAAGTCCTGTCAAAACTGTTGATAGTGTCGTCCTGTTAAAGAAGAATCTGATGGCTGTTAGATTTGTCTCGGTGTAAACTAAGGTGACTTTTGTATCAACTCCTGTTGTGTTTTGTACCAGAGAGTTTCTCTGTCATATGTACAGTGACATATAGTAGTGAAGTCATAGAATATTTCCCAACCTAACCTTGGTGGCCCCAAAAAGTCCCTTGTTAAATCCAAAGAGGCATGTGCTTCCTGGGCTTTGTAGATGAGGGGATATTTACTCTGGACCAAACAAGTGCAAAGTGAAAAAGTCCACAGCTCGTTCAGAGGTTACAAAAGCACAGCAATTCTCCTTTTCATGTGACGATAAACTAAATAAAACATTTTGGGTTTTTTTAATCTAAATTTTATATTCCATTTCTGCTGTTAGCTCACCCTAAATCTCCTAAATTTTACACAACGGACCTTGAAAACCTTTTCTCTCAACACCTTGTGTGAACTCTAAAGTTTATCATCGGTGCACAGAATTTGTTCTCCATTGGACTAGAATGTGAATGAATAAAATCTGTCAGTCAAACTGACAGTAAAGCTCTGTGCTCTTAGTCATAAAGCCAAGGTTCCAGTTTCTTTTTTTCTTTACAGATCTGGCTTCATGATTAAAGGATAGCTGTCCTTTCTCAAGGACTGTACAGTATCTCAATGGTTTTATGAACGTTAGGTGTGAAAGAACAGTCTGTTACACAGTCGTACTTTATCCAAACTTCACTCTCAAGGGGTTCATATGTATTAATGTATTTGGTCTTTTTTGTCTCTGTCATACAGAAGGCCTTCAGTTTTGATATTGTTGTGCTGTGAAACAGCTGCTGGTGACACAAGATAAAATTCATTGAAATAGATCCAGTCTCAGGAGCTTAATTAGGGGATCTACACTTGCCTGTAACAAGGTTTAAGTGCTGTGAGAGAAGCAAAGAAATGAATATCAAGGGAGATTCATGACAAGACCCTCTCCCCTGTCCCACTGGAACTATAATTGCCTCAAACATTCTGATGTCCTCTTAAAGCACTCAATCCACTGCTCCATCTTGCCAAAGCCATACAGAACTTTTCTGAAGTTTAGCACAAAATTGACTATATAGGTTTTTGCCACTCATGATCACATCGATTAGATAGTGAAATGAATGAATGAATGAAACTTTGTCATTTGACATGTCACAGCAGAACGAAACATTCAGCATGTCACAGCAAACGAGATTATGCACAGTTTCTCCCAAAAACCTGTGCAGCCGCTGCCATATTACAACGCCACCGTCATCAGAAATTCAGAAGGTACTGTACGGAAGTTGCAGTATAGCAGGCACACACATAAACAAAAAAAAAAACAAAACATAAGACAGTACATTACATATTAGACACAGTACACTCGGCCACGTGATGGAACTTTTTCAGTGGATTCGATGGGGTGGGGGGCAGGAGAAGAAAAGAAGGATTGTGAAGCAGGCTAGGAGGGGTGAGGGGGAGGGGAGAATGATTAATGTTGTGCAAAGTCATCTACTAATGATAATGTCTGTTACAGGTAGTCCAAAAGCAGTTCTCCTGGATCGACAGAGTCACTCTGAGGAGTGATTGCATGTTTCTTTGTGTGTGTTGCTACAGGTTTGGTTCAGCTGAGCTAAAGGAAGAGTTCCTCCTTCCCACCATCATGGGGGACAAAGTGGTCTGCCTCGGAGTCAGTGAAGTTGGTGCCGGTTCTGATGTGTCGAGTATGTCTCGCCATCGTCACTGTCATCCCCATCATCTTATGATTTCCTTTAGTCTCTGAAAGATCATAGTACATCAGACTCTTATTAACACTTGATACACAAGTATTAAAGGGAGGAACACACCACATCTACAATCAGTTGACACCAATTATTCTCTCACAGGGTTTCAGAGGAATTTGACTCATCTTATAATTGATTTTAGTTTAGTGCTGGGTTGAAGCCTGGGGAAACTAAGAAATGTGAAGGCTACTGCAGCTTGTGCAAGAAAAGCCCCTTGGAAAATTGTGGTAAGCTGCCATGGAAAATTCACCTCAAACTTCTGTATTTTTAATGGGAGCATCACCAAAGGAAAGTCCAGGGCAACAGGAAGTGAAATAGTTAATTACGTTAGTCGTGGTCTTAAAAAGTCTTAAACTTAACTTGAAATCTGTAGGAACCGCGTCCCAACAGACACAGACAGTGTGGGGAAATCTGTATGTCTACTTACATTTTTGACCATGTTAAGTTCAACATCATTGCATTTTTTACCACTTTGTGTTCTCATTTAGGCCCAATCCACCCCTTAGCCCTCCCCCTTACCCCTACTCCTTGGCCCTTGCACTTGACACTACCCCTTGAAACTGAGCTGCGAGGGATAGGGGTGGAAACATTCCCTTATGAAATGGGACAACCCTTTGAGACCTGTTACACCATCAGCAGTCATCAATGCGACAACTTTGTGGAAATATTCTTTATGCTGTCAGCAGCTGTAACCATCTCTGTTCCATGGGCTTTGTGCATCTCTTTGCAGCTATCAACTGTAAACCGCAGAAATGCAATCTATACCACATTGAAACAGCATTAAATGGTCGATCAAATGATTAAGTTGTTTACAAAGAAAATACGTAGCTTTGTGTGTTTCTTTCGTCACACTGCTGCACTTTTTGCTGTGTTTACCTCCATCTTGCCAATGATTCGAACTGAATTATGGGAAATTTCTCGTACCCCTCCATTCATAGTGTGGTCCTGGAAAATCTCAGTTTCAAGGGCTATACGGCCCTCCGCCTTAGCCCTTCCCCTCCGTCTAATCGAGAATTGGGACAACACTACCCCTTCACGTGTACGCGCAAAACGGAGGGGGAGGGGCCAAGGGGTGAACTGGAATTCCGCTTTAGTATCACATTTTATATGTTAAGTAATATAGAAGTGCCAATGACACAAGGCTAATATTTTTTGTTCTTAAAGTTTGAGGAATGATGGCAACAACGTCAGTGTGGAGTAACTTTAGAGACTGTGCACCAATAATTCAACTTCCCTAAAAAGGGTAGCATTGGTGTACTGTTATATTACAGCTCTTTAATAGTAAATAAAACTAATGGAATGCCTTTATTCTAACTGTTGTAACTAAATAGGTGGCGAAGGGGGTGTAATATTTTTTGGTCTTTTGTGGTTACAGCTTTTGACATTTTGAGACGCATTAAGTCTTCAGGTTACTTGAACAACATAAATACAAAGTGGACATTTCAACAAACCTGATGCACGCTTTTAAAACAAGTGAAAAAATCTTGAGCTACTCATCCTGCCAACTTGTGTGTGTGTGTGTGTGTGTGTGTGTGTGCGTGCGTGCGTGCGTGCGCGCGCGTGTGTGTGTGTGTGTATATATCATCGACTCACAAAGACCCTCAAAGTCTAGACACAGATTAATGTCTGCTTTAAAATCTTGCCAGAAGTGTATTTCTTTGCCCACTGAGATATTCAATTTTAACATTGTGTCATTGCTGTCACTTTTCTACCCACCTCTCCATTCATTCCTACACCACATCATAATTCAGGTATTAAGACCAAGGCAGTGAGGAAGGGGGATGAATATGTGATCAATGGTGGAAAGATGTGGACCACCAATGGCACACAGGCCGACTGGATGTGTCTCCTGGCAAACACCAGCGACGGGCCGCCGCACAGGAACAAATCTCTCATCTGTTTGCCCATGAACCTGCCGGGTAGGATCAGCTGCTTATTTATGTTCTTGTTTTTCCTCCTAAAGCACACGACCTTCTGTTGGAGACAAATATTATAAGCATTAAATTACTCTATTCATGTACACCAGTAAATATCTGAAATCTAAGGCTCTGTATGCTTTTCTTCTCTGTTGTTTGTAGAGCGCATCACCATAAAAGGCACTTTCTACCGTTACTGTATCTATTCTATAAATAGCGTTGGTTGTTTGGTGCTCGTGTGCTTTTATCGATGCTGCATCATGACGTCTGCTTTGTTTCCCGTCGTTTCTGCCGTAGGAGTACACATCGCCCGCAAGATTGATAAACTGGGTATGTGGTCATCAGATACAGCAGAAGTGTTCTTTGACGACGTCAGAGTCCCCTGCAAAAACGTGATTGGCCAAGAGGGCATGGGCTTCACCTATCAGATGATTCAGTTCCAGGAAGAGAGGCTCTGGGCAGCGGCCAGTGGTGAGTGAGCTTGTCTTTAAACCTCTACATCTCCTTGTTTTCTCATTAAAACACTCACTCTCTTTACTCTGACATCTCCCCTGCCTCCTGCAGATTTTACTGGAAATGTTAAATTTCGTGGGATTTGTGTTTCATTTTGAAAAACTGGGGAGTTCAGATCATATAGTTCAAACCATTAACAGACTTTACTGGAGCTGTTTACTTTGGGTTTGAGAAAGCCAGAGTCATTGTTTTTTCTTGGGTAAATGAAACTGCCCTCATATTTCTACTGTGTCTGACTAATAGATTAATCTGTCCGGTCTGGTATGTTAAGGCATCATTATATAAACAGAGTGATAACTTGAATTCCAACATGCAGCTTGTGATACTCCACTACAAGCACTGTTGGTGAACAGTGTTAACACACAGCCTGACGTCACTTTTTCTTTCATTTGCTGGTTGGCATCCCTCAATCTGAAACAAAAAACTCATTAACCACTATAATTAAAGTCAGCAGTAAAATCATTGGTACTATAAAAAATACGTTTCAGAACTGTACAATAACCAGGCGTCAGAGAAGGCAACCTCAGTCATGTCCGACAGCACTCTGAAGTTAAGTTCCTGCCCTCAGCCATCTCTATGCTCAACTCTGTACAGCACAGAAATAGAATAGAGTAGAATAGAATAGAATGTTGTTGCAAAATACCTTTGTACAGTGCAACAAAATTTCACATTCTGTAAGACAAGATTTTATTTATCCGACCGTGGGGAAATTTCACAGTTGGGTGCTTCTATGAAACTGGGTTTATTTTGGTATCTGGCACTTTTCCAGCTTTTTAGGCCAAATAAGAGAAATTTAGACATATTTCCCCCCAGGATGTACCTAATGATGACCTCAGATAAATGCAGAAATATTATACTCTTGTTTTGAGCCATCCCATAATTAATTAATTTTTAATAAAATATTGGGGCCAAAAATAGGACCAAAATTGGAACATGAAAAGCTACCTTGGTGTCAGTGCATTTGATCTGAAAACATGGCTTGAAATGGTCTTATATACTACTATAAATAAAGACAATGTGTTAAATGTGTCAATCCTAGTGGTTTTTCCAATCCAGATATGTGGGTTTTTCACGAATCAGCAGTCTCATTCCAGGTTTCATATGTAACCCATTGTGTCCACTTGTGTTACATGCAGAACCTGCCCATTTAAACACATATAAATTGGGAATGATTTTGCAGCAGCAGTCATTTTTGTGAAACACTCTGCCTTGCATAATTAGTTCAATTCCCAAAATGTACCTGTGAGAGATTGAAAAGATATTAAAAAAAATAGTGGTGCTTAATTTTTGTGTCCTTTTGACCGTGTTACATACAGATTTTTGCATTAAATATAATGAAAAATAATATTAAATTATGTTTTATCTGAAAAATAGTTTCTCTTTTATCTCAGTAAGTATTTATTTGTAAAATAGACCTAAAGTGCTTCCAAACTTGCTTCATAACATTAGTCTACATCTGGTTTGAATTTTGAGCCCCATGTCCTGTTTTTAGGACCAGTTTCATAGAAGCATCCAGTTAACAGCAGCAACATACAACAAACAAGTGCAGAGAAAAAGACAGGTAGAAAAAAAACCACAAATGAGTAAGAAATGAAAATTTAATGAGAAAAATAAGAAATGTGGTATTTATATAAATATTTATATAAATAAAGAATTAGAATAAAAAATTTAACTGTACGGTGCTCAAGAAAGATACATACATCAAGTATACATTCAAGAAAAAAATGTAAGTATAAAAAGAAAAAAGTAAAAAGACACTAAGTGTAAAAAAAAGTCAAGTAAAAAATGGCTGTGAGAAAACATTTTTTACATATCTGCTGTAAAAAAGGTACACACACACACAAGCACAGTGAGTCCAGTGTCAAATAGTCTTTTACGTAAAGTGTGTAGTGCAGTGTCCTGAGTTATAGCAAAGTGACCGAAGTGATTATTTGTTTTGGTTCAGAGCAGCCACAGCTCTGGGATAGAAACTGTTCACACTATCATTATTGTACATTTCATTTAAGTATATATTTTTATTGCACCATCGGGTTTTATGAGATTGTTGTCTGTGTCTCACTGTGTCATTGTCACTGTTGTTGTTTTTAAATTGCTACTGTGGTGGAAACAGTTGCCCCCCAGGGATAAATAAAGGTCTTGAATCTTGAATCTCTGTCTCTACCTTTACGCTACAGTCCTGACAACGATGGACAACATCATTCAGGAGACCATCCAGTACACGCGACAGAGGAAGATCTTCAAGCAGCCGGTCCTGTACCATCAGGCGGTTCACTTCAGGCTGGCGGAGCTGCAGACGGAGGTGGAGCTGCTCCGTTCCCTCATATACCGCGCTACAGGTGGGATTACTGAATAGAGTATGGATATGTATGTCCATCACTGAGACCACATTAAACATATGGGTTAATATCACTATAAGGTGCCTTTCAGACTTCAAAACATCCAAAAAAACCAAAACCGTGAGATTTTCCACTTAATTTTATGTTCAGTGTGTCAACTGCCGGCTGTTAGAAATGCATGTTAGTCAACTCCAACTTTTTAAATAGACTTTTGGCAAGCAGACAAAGTACAAGCAGAACACAGAATATGAAACAAATATGTCCGCCCTGTCAAATGCGTGTAAAAATAAGTGACAGTGTGAACAGTTTTGGCTAAAGTTAACATTTCATGACCACATATTTTATATGAAATGATATTTTGTGGTGACAGGATGGACATGTTAAGCTTGACCACATCAAAGTATAAATACAAAATGATGACTGTTTTGAAATGTAAATGCTCTCGTAGACTGTGGTTCCGCCTCCATTGAAGACACTCAAAATGATGATGATGTCATCAGTGATTATTAAAGGGGTGATTCCCCTGAAGCAGGGGTGTCAAACTCATTTTAGTTCAGGGGCCACATTCAGCCCAATATGATCTCAAGTGGGCTGAACCAGTAAAATAAAAGTGAAAAAAGTAAAATAACATAATGAAAATGTTTACATCTACAAAGTTTCCTTAAAAATTTGAATAACTGAAAAAAGACAAATAAGTGTATTTTTAATAGTATTATTCCTCACTTTATCATTTACACATGTATATCGCCAACACGGGTTCTAGATCCTGGACTTTATCATTGTCAGTACCGAGGGTGGGGTGTGAAAGGGGGGGTGTTTTTGAAATCCACATCCTGACCCTGAGGGGCAGCATCCGGACCCCCCCAGCATGGATATTTGTTGTGTATTCATGCATACTGTACCACATTTGTCCAAACTGCAGCAGTCAGCTCTTTCTGTATTTTGTGTGATGCCTGAGACACACAAACACACACTAAGTCCACTTTCCTTTTATAAAACAGATATAATGTTGCAGCTTATTATTAACACAATTTACAGATCACAGTGGATCTAAAATTACACAAAACATTTATTAACAGGCAGAATATTGGTAAAATTGCACTTACTTCTCTTGAGACATTTCATTTTATTAATATTTGTTCAGGTTATTCACATTTTTTGTGAAATGATAGTTTGTAAATGTAAACATTTTCATGCAAGTTAACGTTTTTACACTAAAACAAGACATAAATTTGGGGTTGTCATTATCTATATGTTATTATGATAGTATTTTATTGGTCTGACCCACTTGAGATTGAATTGGTCTGAATGTGACCCCTGAACTAAAACGGTATTGACATCCTTGATTGTCAGTACGCCTTCACCCATTAGTAGCTGGGATAGGCTCCAGCGACCCCCATGACCCTAGTGAGGAGAAAGTGGGCTCAGAAAATGAATGAATGTCAGTATCATCAGTGTAATTTTTGTATTTCACAAATTCATTCCAGGAGCCAGATTGGACCCTTTGGTGGGCCAGTTTTGGCCCGTGGACAGTGTGTTTGACACCTGTGGCCTAAAGTGACAGGGGGGACACGTGTAGAATATTAAATATTATTATGAATATACAATATAAATTATCAAAATGACTTGTTTTATAGAAAAAACTTGAGTATAATGACAACATCTAAAAAGTATTTACATTATTTTTCATTTAAACACTTATCAATGTCACTAAAGTTAGAAGGGCAGTGTGAGGGACATGCACTAATCACATTGCATTCCCTCAAAGAAACTCGTATAAAATAAGAAAATGACATTTGAAGAGTTTTTAAATAACACTGATATATGTGTAAGTGTTTACCCATTCATAATAAAACCCCAGAATTTCATTATTTGCAGTGTGTTCATGGTGACAGTTGGATTCTGCTGGAGGACAGCAAAGGCACCTCATAGTCATAGTGACCCATGTGATAAATATGCCATGACACACTATATATAAAGTTACTCTTTTTACTTCACATATTTGTTTCTCAGCACTGCAACTCAGTAAACATCTCATTTATGCTGTTTCTTCTTGACTTCTAAAAAAAACACCATTCAAGAACAGACCTTTTTCAGTTCTTTGTGGTGCAAAAAAACAAACATTCAAAAAAGTCTTGGTGCAGTCTTCTTTGTCCATTTCCACTTTTTCTAAAACTCCCCAGCCTCCTTTTCTGCCTAAAGCTTTGTATATACTCACAGGAGATTAGAACCAATTGACCACACCAGTGGATTAGTGTGAGGTACAGAGTTTAGAGAGGAGGATCTCCTGGTGAATTTAAAGTGATTGTACACAAAAAGACAATATAGTTGAAAATAGGCTTTACTAAGGCAGTGATTTTCGAAATAATCCATTCTGACTTCTTTTTTCTTCAGTTTTTATCCTGTCTTTGAGGGAACGTTACAGGCAGCATTTCTGTCCATTAGTCATCATTTTATTTCCGGAGCATAACAGGAAAACCATTAAATATTTTCCACCAAACTTACTGCCCTTCATCAGTTACTTCTTAGAGAGTGATGCCTTTTTCTTTTGTGTCTGTCTCATCCCTTTAAACCAGTGTTCTTCAACCTTGGGGTCGGGACCCCATGTGGGGTCACCTGGAATTCCAATGGGGTCACCTGAAATTTCTTGTAATTGATTAAAAAAAAAAAAAACTAATAAAAATATATGGTGAGTTGAGAGAGACAATCCCAATCCATAAAAGACATGACAAACTGAAGCACTGTGGTACTGTTGATCTGTCAAATGTTCAAACTGAAGCACTGGGGTACTGTTTATCTGTCAAATGTTCAAACTGAAGCACTGGGGTACTGTTTATCTGTCAAATGTTCAAACTGAAGCAC
>JAPQRP010000003.1:10650002-10669788 GCA_037367295.1 Apogon hyalosoma
AATAGAATAGAATAGAATAGAATAGAATAGAATAGAATAGAATAGAATAGAATAGGCTTTATTGTCATTACACCAGTCGCAGGTGGTCTCTACCAGTGTTAGTGCACTTACATCTAAATAACAACACAATAAGATACAGACATAAGACATACATCAGAAAAAATATAAAATATATGAAAAACAGGGTAAAGACAAAAATAAAGACCAAAATGAGTGCACAGTAGCAGAGAGCCAAGAGCTGCTGCATGTGTATGTGCCGCCATGTTGGCAACAATAGATGCCAGTTCTATTGAAATGTGTGTGTGTGTCTGTGTGTGTGTTATAGGGACCTGCTGGAACTCGTGGTGAGAAGGGAGTTGCTGGAGACAAGGGAGAGAGAGGCATGAAGGGTCTGCGTGGACATCCTGGTCTTCAGGGAATGCCTGGACCTTCTGTAAGTGGAGTGTTGATATAATACCATTTACCATTTACTGATAGGCAGGTGCTGTCACTGCAGATTCACTGATTGTTAATGTGGTTCTGTAGGTTTTTTCTCCTTCACTTATCCAATAAATACTCCATATGTTTGTGTTCTTAGTTTGAGTGATTTTCTCCTAATTATCCTTTCTCTTAAAACAAATAATGAGTGAAATACAGTGATCTTAAATGCAACATGACATGTAGTAAGCATGTTCAACCGTTATTATACTCCCTTACATTTACTACTTCCATGTACATGCAGCTAGAACCAGGACAGACATAACAGACCAACTCAAATGAGACTATCTACCCAGATTTTTTATACTTCTAATTTAGTATGTATTGTGTATAGTGTTTGCTCTTGTGCTGTGGTACTCTGTTTTATTGTATGCATGTCATGCTGCTGCTACACTGTAATTTCCCAGTTTGGGATAAATAAAGTACATCTATCTGTCAAGACAGCAGCACCTTATCCTGATTAAATACAGTACAAGCATCAGAAACCATAAACCTTTTCTTATTTAAATGGCTCTAACTGGGATGTTGTTTTTTAGGGACCTGCTGGTGACACCGGAGCTGCTGGACCTGCTGGAACTGCTGGACCAAGAGTAAGTGGAAATCATTTAACCCACAATATAAGGAGGTGTTTTCTGTTTTGATCTGTTATTCATGAAGAGCTTGCCAGTGTCACTTATCTGACGTGTTTTCAAATGTGCGGAACTGACTGTATAATCCACTGTAATATGGCGATATTTCTGATTATCACGATTCCCATATAAATCGGACAAAATATGTCCAGTAGCTGATGTTACCTGTAAAATATTAATAAATAATAAATAGAACAATAAAAAGCTCATAATAACACAGTTAATTTTTAATATTAGTCTGTTTTAATGTAATTTTGACTTTATGTTTTCAACATCAGTTTTATCTTCAGTAGTTTTGACAGTAGGTTTTTTTTAGTTTGTTAGAGTGTTTTTGAAATGCAGGGTACTATTCTCTGACATTCTAAAATTTCGGAAAATGTATTGCAATTAAAACATAATTAAAAATATATATATATTCACTTAAGACAGAAAAGCGTCTGTTTAAGTATTAAGTATGTTACTAGCTTATGGTGAAATAAACTTACGATGATAAAAAGGCCCTTTTTGTAAAGCTGTAGTCCATTTCAGCTTTGTAAACACAAATCCATTTCAGTAATTTTTTTTGTTTTTGTTTGTTTTGGTAAAGCTTAGTTTTTATCTCAGTTTAGAAAAATGCTTTTAAATGATTTCATTCGCTTTAGTGACTGAAAATAACCTTCATATAGTCATATATAATGTCCGCAGAACACTAAGGTTTGACCATGACATGTGATGGGTACATCCTTAGGGACCTGCTGGACCCCATGGACCCCCTGGCAAGGATGGAAGAGCTGGTGCCCATGGTACCATTGGTGCCCCTGGTGCTCGTGGACCCCCTGGATATGTTGGACCCGCTGTAAGTAACTTAAAATGTCTCCACGACTTCATTCTAACAGTTCAGCTCTGTCATCTATTGCATCATGGGAGCCACTTGCAGCTTTGAATTGACCAAGTCCACTCTGTTGTCCATCTCAGGGTCCTCCTGGACCTCCCGGTCTTCCCGGACCTGCCGGCCCTGCTGGTGGCGGATACGACGTCTCCGGATACGATGAGTACAGAGCCGACCAGCCTGCCATGAGAGCTAAGGACTACGAGGTTGATGCCACCATCAAGTCCCTGAACACACAGATTGACAACCTTCTCACTCCTGAGGGCTCCAGGAAGAACCCCGCCCGCACCTGCCGTGACATCAAGCTCAGCCACCCCGACTGGAGCAGCGGTAAGCACCACCTCATCAGCACACAATTCTCTAATGTAAGCTTTAAGGACAGACAGGAGCAAAATATGAGCCTCTTCTTACTGCCTGCAGGTTTCTACTGGATTGACCCCAACCAGGGCTGCATCAACGACGCCATCAGGGTCTTCTGCGACTTCACCACCCGCGAGACTTGCATCTACGCCCATCCTGAGAGCATTGCCCGCAAGAACTGGTTCAGAAGCACCGAGAGCAAGAAGCACATCTGGTTCGGTGAGACCATCAACGGCGGTACTGAGGTAAGGGCCTGCGAAGAAACAGCCTTATTTATTTAATACCCCTGTAAATACTATAGACACTAAAAATAAAGCACTAAATCAGAAAATGCTCATTACAGTATTCCTTATACAGGGAAGTATTCACCGTTGTCCTTTTGTTCTGCAGTTTACTTACAACGACGAGACCCTCAGCACACAGAGCATGGCCACTCAGCTGGCCTTCATGCGCCTGCTGTCCAACCAGGCTAGCCAGAACATCACCTACCACTGCAAGAACAGCGTTGCCTACATGGACGGCGAGAGCGGCAACCTGAGGAAGGCTGTGGTGCTCCAGGGCTCCAACGACGTGGAGCTCCGGGCTGAGGGAAACAGCCGCTTTACCTTCTCCGTGCTGGAGGACGGCTGCACTGTGAGTAGCGTTTTACTTCTTCTGCGGCTATTGAACTGTACCCATGTCATGTGTAGGGAAGGATTCCATACATTAGTTTATCTGTGACTGTTAACAGTAGCTTCCAGTAATGTGCACTGTCCTAATTGTACTGCTATAACTGCTATTCTGCTGACAAAACTGATTCATACTTCATAATAATAATAATAATAATAATAATAATAATAATGGATTGGATTTCTATAGTGCTTTTCAAGGCACACAAAGCACTTTACATTATTGATCCATTATTCAGTCACTCACGCATTCACACTCTAGTGCAAATAGTCAGAGCTAATGGTTTTACAAGTGGTGTCTAGTGTTTATTTGTAATGCACACTGCAGTATTCTGAAACCATGTCTATATTCCTTCCTCTACACCTGCAGAGACACACTGGTGAGTGGAGCAAGACAGTCATCGAGTACAGAACGAATAAACCATCTCGCCTGCCCATCCTCGACATTGCACCTTTGGACATTGGTGGAGCTGATCAGGAGTTTGGTTTGGACATTGGCCCAGTCTGTTTCAAATAAATAGACTCATGATAAATTAACACCAAAAAGAGAGAAAGAACGAAAAAACAAAATCTCTGCCCTTCTTTCTGTGTTGTTTTTTTTATACTGAATGCTGATTTCTCTCTGCACATCCACTTGCTTAAGATGGGCAACTATCGGAGAGGACTGAACGGACTGAACGGAGCGTTTGTGCAATGCAAATTAATACAGCAACCCAAAGGGACGCGGGAAAACACCTTGTTGTGGGACATCATGTCATCCTTTTGTAAAAAATAAAAGAAGTGTAATAAAAACGCTGAAAGTATGCATCACTTTTGTGGTCTTTGTATATCTTCCAGAGAGGAGGTTTAAAACCACAATTTCCATGAAAAAAGGTTTAAACTACCTCATGCCTGTACTTAAAGAAAATAATGTTGACAAAACCTGGGTCCACAACCGAGATGTTAAGACTTCTAATGCTTCGAGCTTTGTCCCATATCGGAAGGTGCTCAGAAACTTGAAGCAGAGATCTATGGTGCTATAATGCAGCTGTGGAGCAAACCACTTTTTTACTGTATTACTTTGTATTGACCTTTGAAGAGTCATGCATTCGTCTCCTGATACTCCCCCTTTTTAAGCAGGTGGAATGTTCCTACATCTGATGTCTGGTTTTTTTTTGTTTTGTTTCATTGGTTTTGTTCTGTCTAGAAGGTTTTTTTAAATTTTTGTTTTGTTTCTTTGTTCAGGCTTTTATTTTATTTTTCAAATCCCACACCCAGTGTTCATACTGACAGCACATACTTCATCCAATTCTAAATGGTTTTTAGGCGGCCTCTCTCTCTCTCAAAAAATGACACCGCAAAGTCTATTGTACCTATTTTGTATATGTGAGATGTTTAAATAAATTGTGAAAAGTTCTGAAATAAAGCATGTCCAATGTTCCAAAACACACTACTCAGTGACTTAAGTGCTTTAATGTTTTCATGACACAATTAAAGGTGTGTCACTGTTATTTTGGTTCTAGTTTTCCTGATGGTTTACATATCATCACTGATTTTAACATCTTCCTATTGTGGAAGCCCAACCATTTCCTGATTTACCTTCCCCCTTTAACTTGCTTTTCAACAGTACATTCAATTGTATGTACAGTACATTTCTGTTTACACTGTCCATGCCAATGTGTGATTACTAACGTGCATTGTTTCTTGTAAATATGCATCTTCTGGTATTGCTTTTTTTTTCTTGCATAATACAGCTTTTGCATCCAAATAAATTTCTGTGATTTGGATCAAGGCTTGGATTGCAGTGATGCATGCATACAGATAGTGGTTAGGTCCAATGATGCAACATGGCTTCTTATTATTAGTAATGTTTTGTAAGAGAATAGAGTGTGTTAAGAGAACTGGATATGCAGGCTTTGTGAACAGTGTGATTTATTTAAAATACCTATACAAGAGATAGTAGCTATCTATTAGGGTAAATTGAAACATCAGGTTAAATATCATCTGCAGCACTTTGTGTAACCACTGGAGGGCAGTGTGGTATTTTTTTGTGAAATTATACTGCCTGATGTTTAATACATATACATGGGTCAATCACTATAAGGTGCCTTAGATGTCCCTTAACAAAATCTAACTGTAACCATGACCATATTGCAAAATACTGAAATCTGACGTTTTATTATGAATGGGCAGATACTTACAAAAATATCAGTTCAATTTTAAACCTCTTGAAATAGGATTTTATTATTTTATACAATTTTCTTTGAGGGAATGTTTATGATTTGTGCATGTCCCTCACACTGCCCTTCTAACTTTAAGATTGATAAGTGTTTAAATGAAAAAAAAAAATTTAGATGTCATCATACAATTATAAGTCATTTTGATTATTTACATTTTATTTTCATAATAATATTTAACATGTATCCTTGAACTTGTTGTCCACCCTGTCAGAATTGCCCCTTTAATAATCTGGTTGATGACATCACTGATGACATCATCATCATTTTGAGTGTCTTCATTGGAGATGGAAATAGTCTACAAGAGCATTTAATATTTACATTTAAAAATTTTCATCATTTTGTGTTTGTACTACCCTGTCACCACAAGATATCGTTTAATATTAAACTTTTCATAAATTTCAAATATATTTATTGAACATTTCTCTTCAGTGATGACCTACTTTGCCAACTCAAGGTCCAACATGTGGTCATTAAATGCTATCTTTTACCAAAACTGTCCACACTGTCACTTGTTTCTACATGTATATATTGGTGATAGGGTGGACATATTTGTTTCCTATTTTGGGGACTGCTTGTACTTTGTCTGCTTGTAAAAAATATATTTAAAAAGTGTGAGCTTAACCAACATGCATTTCTAAGAGTCTACAGTTGACATAACACATCAAACATAACATTAAGTGGAGCCGTTTTTTTTTTTTTTGTTTTTTGTTTTTTTGTTTTTTGTTTGTTTGTTTGTTTGTTTTTTGACATTTTTAAGCCTGAAAGGCACCTTATAGTGATACTGACCCATATACAAAACACTTAGACCACAGGTTAAACAGTCTGTGATTATTCATGGCTAAGCTTCAAATTAAGGGCTTTATGTGACCCAACAAGGTGAAATGTTAGAATATAAACATTTAGAAATGCACAGTGAAGTGGAGGTAGACGTCAATACTGCAGGTGACAGTGTATAATTTTACAGTGTGCATCCTTCATACTTCCTGTGCTATTTGCATATAAATGCATATAAGAATCTGAATGACAGGGCTGTAACATTCTCAGTATTTAACACAGTGAAAAAAAGGGGGGTAATGTGAATTTGGGCTATACCTTACAATTAGTTCTCCATAACAACCAAATATTGCAGTTATTGTTACTTTAACAAATAAAGGAAATAAAAGTACCCAGTACCACTCATTTACTGTTTGTGAACTAACGTCACCTGACCACAGGGAGACGCAAGTGAATCAGAATTACAATCACTATCTGCTTTCTGGAGTTATCAGATTATTTAAGTTATTTTTTTCTTTTTTTTAAGTAAACATTATAATCTGATGTGCTTTATGAGACAAAAGCAGTTATATGATTTTGAGAAATCAAATTAACACACCTGAATTTCTTCCCAATTTTCTAACGTCTTCGTCTTGTCTTCGTGTAAACAGGTTAATCTGGTTTGTTTGGGTCTTTTACATCTGCGCATGTGCAAAATAATAGTGACGTAGTCAAACGTGGGCGGAAAACAAATAATAGGAAGTTTTCACTATATCAACTTTGCATAGGCTTGCTTACGTACTCCGAAAGAATTCCAATAATGGGCTGAAAAAAATAGATTTCTCGATTATCGCATTTCTGAAGTGTATGTTAATTCGTCATATCTGATTATTACAATTATCTGATTACTAACTGGATTGTTATGGTTATTTAAACGGATCCAATGGCTGACAAATCAGGTAATATGATATTTTGGAGCTGGAAAAGCCGGTCATAGTAAAAAAAAAAAAAAAAAAAAAAGGCAAAAGGGTTCTATCTGCACACTTCTCTTTTACTTTATTTTAATTGATTGTTATTTATGTTTTACTGATTATGTTTTAACTGTAATTGTGTGTTTTAACCGGTCTGTTCCATTTTTGTAAAGCACTCTGAATTGCCTGTGTATGAACTGTACTATACAAATAAACCTTGCTTGCTTGCAAAAGAAGATACCCCAAGGACATTTAAAACTAATGCAAAATGTATTTTCTTGTAACTTATAACTATTATATGTCGCACCTCTGTTACTTTTCTCAAAAGTAACTTGTAACTCCTCATTACAAACTTCCAGAGACTTTCGTTAATCTGAATGAAGAATGTAAATTGAAGAGGCTGCTGCAGTTTTTTCTTACACCGTTTACTTTCTGGCTCATTTGAATGTAGGTTGTGAGAAAATGTAAAAACCAACACAACAGTCAGTGTTTTTAACGCGACAAAAAAGACAAATATGTAGAAACTGTAACTTACAATTAATTCTAGTGCATCAGATTTCAGTTTTAGGCTATTATTATAACTTTGGACTTTTTTTTTTTTTTCAGATTTTTCAGTAAACACAAAAAACTTAACCAGGCCTAAGTCACACTCTTGCCATAGGCAGTTATCTGACATAGTTTGTTCAACTAAGAACATAGGCGATTTTAGTCGTTTATTAAAAAAAAAAAAAAAAAAAAAAGACTGGATTTTTTTTTTATTTTATAAAAGTGACGATTTGAAAAAAAAAAAATCAACAGAGTAGTTTGATCTTTACAATATAGCTGCAGATTGTGTTGAAATAATAACAAATCGTCCCCTCATCCATTAAGGCACTGACTGGACCTAGATTTTCTTTGAAAGCATTCTATTTCAGAGATGCTGCCTGCGTGTGTTGTGTATTTGCCTCCACAGACAGTGCAGCAGGAGGTGCGCCGTCGGACCGCTCCGCCGCAGTGGCAGACAGCGGGGGCGTGGACAGGCGCGCGGAATGCACCGCTCCACAGAGCTGCGCCGCATCCCGTCCATCTGCTTGTTGTCATGGAGGAGCAAAGATGGCGGTCCTGGCCTATAGCCTGGGCAAACGCGAAATAAATCAACATTTTACCATTAAAAATGCTAAATTAATATCTCTAGTAGCTGTTCTCTTACTCCTCGTGTTTCACACAGCGTCGCGCTATTATGGAGGTAAGTGTTTTTCCGGTCTGTTAAAGTTACAGGGGACAGCCAGTCAGACACTTGACTCCAGCTACTGCTAACGTTAGCCTAGCTAGTTGTTTGTATCTGCGAGGGCTTGTCTTTGCAGGTCCGTACAGTCCCGTTAGCTGATATTATATCCCTAAGGTGAAAAGGCTGCAGGAGACATCTGTGTGACTGCTTTTAATAGTAGCAGCAGGCGATAAGTACTTAACTACACCTGTTTGGTCCCAGTAGCTAACTAAATAAAGCTAAACCTCCATTCAGCTATGTTTACATGCTCCTGTCAGTACACGCTTGATTCCTGTGCTTTTCAGCTGTGTGCCAATGAAATGCCAAAGGGTAAATGTAGTTGGAGGCTAATGTTATTTAATAGACACTGTTGTATGTTCGGTTGGCTTTGGTTATTTAGTTAACTCCCAAATGCAAAGTTGAACTGTCAAAACGTGGTGAGTTTGGCAAAACAACATGAACTGTAGCCACCGACTAACTGTCTCATTTGTCACTTTACAATGGCTTGTCGTTAAGTTTAGGTAACAGAATTGTTAGTTATATGTATGTGTATAGTTAAAATCATAAGTATGCTACGTCAGTGATGTGTGTAATTTTGTCCCACCCAACACCGACAGTGACAATAAAGCTTCTTGTAAACCTAGTTTGATTATAGTGGTATATTACCATGGCTGACGTCCACCTCCCAGCTGGGTTGCATTGCATGGACTTTGTAAATGAAAAGGGAGAGGAACCAGAGAGCTCTGTACACACTGAGAGCAGCTGCTCTGGCTGGCGATGACACTAAATGCCCACATCTCACGCCAGCCTGCCGACCCTACATGTTCCCCTTTTTTCTATGGTTTGATTCAGTGCAGATGGCTCCATTCATGTTGCACACAAATGAATAGCTGGAGAGATTTATGGCTGAGCTAAATTGCTGATGGCTTCATTATGTACTATGGCCCCAAGCAGAGCCCTGTATTGTATACTAGTCTTTTGACAGTGCTGAATGAAAAGCCAGGGTACTATTGAGACAGCAGGTTTCAGTCATAGGCAGAGAAGACTATGAGTGAGAGTGAGAGTACTTTTTGTTTGGCCCTACTGGTAGTTTCTCTGTGTCTTCCCCACAGGCTTGGACTCATGTGAATGGCTGCTGTCCAGAGGACGTTACTTGGGAGACAATGTATGGCAGCCTTATGGCTGTATGATGCACAAATACAAAAGCAAGTGAGTGTCACTGGCTGTGAAGGGTTACTGTATTTATCTTTGAGATAAATATAGTGTTTGTAGCACTACTCTATAGCTAAGCACCTAAAATAAAAATGTTTGCTATCTGTACTTCCCTATACTCATAAGGTTCATATTCTTTAATGGTCTTTTTGTCTTACAGTGAAGCCAAAACATGCCTTGCTGAAAAGCGAGTGGCCTTTATTGGTGATTCACGAATCAGGCAGCTATTTTACTCCTTCATCAAAATTATTGACCATGAACGAAGGGAAGATGGAAACAAGGTGAGGGAAAATAACCAAGTATACCTAGGGTTTTTTTCTGTTGAGGTGTGAGACATCAGCTAACATGTCATTTCATAATGTCTTCTGTTTCCTAATAAATTGCCTCAAAAATATCTTTAGTAATGTATTAAACATTAAGTTTATCTTCAGTGGTTTGCACATGGTTTCCACAAAGAGAGCAGCATGCATACTGTAATCAAATTGTGTGATCTCATGCAGAAAAATGAACTTAACAGGCTTTGTCTTTATCTGCATGTAATTTGTTCAGCACGAGGACATCGCCTTTGGAGATGAAAGCTCCTCAGTTGCTGTGGTGAGCTATTTCTGAATGTGATTTCATGTCCTGTTCTAAATCTGTAAAAATATACTCAGATAAAAGTGAAAACGTCCACTTCCTTTTTGTGTCTAGGATTTTCTGTGGTATCCAGAGGCGAATAATTCAATGAAGGAACGCTTGATATCATGGGCCTTTGGGAGTGGAAAAGTAAATTCCATTATTTTTGAGTGGGAAGCTTTGTCAGTTGTGTTGTAAATACAATATCGTCGTGTTGGTGTGAACAAGGTTTTCGTTTTGTAAATACTTGAATGTTTTGCAGGAGTCCTCAGCAAAGCCAGATGTTATCATCCTTGGGGCTGCCACAGTAAGCTTTATAAATAAGTATTTAGCAATGCCTTTTACAGCAAATAAGGTGGTGTCTTAATCCTGTCTGTTTCTTAATGTACCATAGTGGTCCATCAAATTGCACAGTGGCAGCAGTGAGACCTTGCATCAATACAAAGTCAACTTGACAGCTATTGCGGTGCCTCTGGAGAAGCTGGCTGACCATGGGGAGGTTTACTGGGTCCTTCAGGGTAAGCTTAGCTTGTTTTAGAAGCTGTAGAAGACAGTATCTCTCACATTTGTGAATATTTCTTATGATCTGTTGTCTTAGCTCGCATGTCAAGTATTAGTGCCTGTTCCCTTCACCTCAGTCATGTGATTGCTCCATTCACATGTCAAATGGGATTATCACTTGAGAGTTCAAAGCATTCACACATTCCCAGTACTTCTATATCATTAAACACCAGGGCAAAGGCTGCCTCTTTTATGTTGGCTTCTGATTTCATCCAACATGCCATATTTATAGTAACATGTAGAAAATAACCAATAAATGTTTAATTTAAAAAATTGTGTAGAAGATTATGACCACACTTGAAATTAATTAATATTTACTTATAAACCAGGCCTCTGATAATGGACATGGGTGTGGTTGATCAAAACAAAAAGCATGAAAATACACCCTGTGGCTGGATAAACTAATGTTTCTTATAATGTCATGACAGTTAAGTGTAATGTACTTTACTACAGCCTTATTGTAATAAACTGAGCTACATAGTCTTGCTATTTTCAACACCGTGTTGGTCTGGATTACTCCAAAGGATGTGTGTGTATGTTATTCACTCAGCCAAACTGTAGTGTGTTGTAATTTACCAACACCCAATAAATGCAACATTCACACTTTCAAGTGCAGTATGAGAAGTTTAATCGATAAATCTCACCTGTTTAACTAATTGCATTTATTTATTTAATATTTATTTCTTAGACTTTGAAACTCATTTTAACAGTCAACCACTTAGCATAAACACATGGTTATAGATGGATAATTATATACATGTAGGGATGATACTGTATTTTTTTCTGCTCTAAATAATTATTTTCACTGTTGGTCACATAGTCACAGTTTACTTGTATCTTCTCACCATAGTCTTTTCCTGTTCTCATCGCACACCATGCACTGACACCTCTGTCCTGTCCAGACCCAGTAAACGAGGAGGTGTTAAGTGAAAACAGGAGGATGATCACCAATCAACAGCTAGAGCTGTATAATGAAGCAGCAGCGGACGCACTCAACAACAGCAAGCGTAACGGCAGGTCCCGGATCAAGCTGTTGGCTGCGTCACGACAGGCTGCACTGGAAACCATCACCCAGTCAGACGATGGCCTCCACCTGCCTGAGAGTACCAGGAATGTGGTAAGAACAGTTTACTGCTGCTAGCTACTGTTAACCACACTGGTGTTAGATTTTCGTGTTAGTATATATTCATATGGAGCTGGATATTAAACACGAAGAGCTGACTTGAAGCGTTGATGTTCATTTGCACTTAGTGTGGCTTTTACTCACATCTTGTTGTCCTCCTGTCAGGGAGCCATGGTCCTCATGAACTCTGTGTGCAACAAGCTACTGAGGCCCATCGATGGCTCCTGCTGCCAGACATTACCACCACCCAACTTCCTCCAGAAACTGTCAGCATGCTTCTTCCTGGGCTCAGCGATAGTCTTCCTGGTCTTCCACGTTCTTGGCAACAACCGCCATCGCCGACCTGTGCCACCTGATGTGGAAAGCTTAGAGGAGAAGAAGCCAGCCACTGCAGCTGTCCCACTGGGTCCAAAGGCACCCTTCCAGGCCCTCTGCAGGATGGGCATCATCATGGCCTATTTTTACCTTTGTGATAGAGCAGATGTGTTCATGAAAGAGCAGAAGTTCTACACACACTCAACGTTTTTCATCCCTCTCATCTATATATTTGTCCTGGGAGTTTTCTACAGTGAAAACAGCAAGGAGGTAAGTCATGATCTGCTGTTCTTAAATTACAGTATTCTCTGAATTACTACCGTACTTTCCGGATTATTGGCCACACCTGACTATAAGCCGCACCCATGCTTCACAGTGCTGTCTCCAACATTTCACCATTGATTCACTGATGCCAAGCTTACGTGCAGCAGCTCTATTTCCTTCTTCGACAGCCAGATTGATTGTTAGCCCGTGAAACATAAATTAGCTGCATCATTGTTTGAGCGTGTGTGAAAAAAGTAGTGGCTTATTGAGTGGAAATTTCGGTATTATTTTCTAACCACGAATCAACATCAGTTTTAAGTTTTCAAGTAAAAGTGATCGGGCCAGGCTAATTAAATGCATTTTGGCTGATTTATCATCAGCTGGTTATTTCATGAGGCTGATGATCCAAAAACTAGTGCAGACCCACATTGCGGGCAACATAAATTTGTTTGACAGCATGGCTGCTGTAGAACCGCCCATTTTGAAGTTGGGGAAAAAAATGCCAAGCAAGCAGACACAGCATAGAGTAGATTTACTTCAGCAAACAGAGATCATGAAGACATATTGGGTTGAATAAATATTTGCTACCCTGATCTGTAAATAATCAGCACTGACCTTTGAAACACCAATATTGGTTGACACTACTAAATTGTAATGGCATTCCGTTCACTGGCAATATGCAGATTGCAGGAGCGGCAATTTTTCGACAAAGGTGAAATGTGTCATAGCATATGATTATAAGATGCCCTGGCCTAATTTTCTCCAGATCCAAAAATCACACCATTTTTATTTTCTTCTTAGTGAAATTAAAGCGTGAAAAAATCTCATTCCCACCAAAATTATGACAGATATTACAGCTTAACTAACACTTGCTTATCATTCACCTCTAGTTGTAGCTACAGTTTTGGTCATACTGTACATTGAAATGTGACCCTAGCCCAGTTTAGATAAGTGCTGGATCAGCTATGTTTCTATTTTTTCTACACAGACTAAATTACTCAACAGAGAGCAAACAGACGAGTGGAAGGGCTGGATGCAGCTCGTCATCCTCATCTATCATATATCAGGAGCCAGCGCTGTAAGTTCACTGTTACCCCATGTCTACTGAAACTAATATTAGAGTCAAGTGGGAGTCGGTAACCTCATTTACTGTCAATATAACAGGGTTATCAGCACCATCAGTCCCGCTTTGAACGACTTTATCTTGACAAGATGCTTACTGCTTCAGCTTATGTCTATAATTAAGATCTGGTTTTCTTCTTGTTTAGATAAATCACACAGACAAAAACACTGTGTTGGGTCTGTTTTTTTAATATATAAGTTGGTCCTTTGGTCACGTTAGTCCCATCTCCAGTCCCTGATGTGTAGGTGCTTGGTTTTAGCCCTGTTTTTTTTCTGGTCTTTGGCACTGGTAGCAGGATAAAAATGGTTCCAGCTCAGGCACCAGCCCTGGAACTGTTTTAGGGGAAAAGGAGTTTGTGTGTTGTCATCAACAGCAAAAATGTGTTTGATTGTATCAGTGCTGTGCAGTCTGTATAATGGTCTTGCAGGGTTCTCACGGGGTCTTAAAAGTCTTGATTTTACAAATCTGCATTTATTGCTTTAAAGAAGTCTTTAAAAGGTATTAAATTTGATATGGTAGGTTTTAAGATATGTTGCCATAATCTTGTTTGTTGTAAACTGCAAAGAACTTAAAGTTACTCTACTCAGATCCACCCATTCCAACCAGACAATTTATAGTGAAATTAGGAACCAATTATCGGTAACTTTGCAGACATAATCCCAGAACACTCAGCCCAACTCACGTGCAGCCATTAGTCACATGCACGTCACCTGAGAAAGCTGTGTTTGGAAACTTTAAGGGATGGTTCACAAGCGAAAACTAAGCATGAGGAAGTGCAAATGTAATGCCTGGTTGACGAAAAGATCATTCTGGACCTGGTTGACACGAGTGGAGGGGAACATGTTTGAAGCTCGCTGCACCTTGTGCAAGAAATCAGTTCAACTCGGAAAGATGGGAATCAAAGCGTGGGGTAAATAAGTAAATTGTCCTAAATTCTAAGAGTCACGAATTTTTGCCAGTATGGCCAGGAAAAATGGGCATTAATTTCTGTTCTAAGTGGTCTTAGAAAGGTCTGGAAGTCTTAAATTTAAGTTGTAGAAACCTGTCTTGTTTACTTTATGTAAAGTTGAAAAAAAAAAAGTTAATATATTTTGATATATTTTCCAATATTTTCTCTCTTTGACAGTTCATTCCAGTTTATATGCATGTGAGGGTGCTGGTGGCTGCATATCTTTTCCAAACTGGCTATGGACACTTTTCTTTTTTCTGGCTCAAAGGAGACTTTGGACTTTATAGAGTGTGCCAGGTGAGAGTACATCTAGTTATACTTTAACCATTATTTATACCACCAGTCCCATGTTGTCATACAAGAGAGAGAGTAAACCAGTTGTTACAGAGGGGTTATAAAGTATTTAAGGTGGAGTAAGAGATTACTGAGAAACACTGGTGATATTTGAACTCAACAGCCAAACAAACCAGTTTCCATCACAAATTCATGTTCATGCACCTGCACTGCCAGCACATTTTTTTCTTGCTTTTTAATCTGTCACTGCTTTGACCAGTGAATTTCCCTGTTGTGGGAACGATAAAGTCTGTAGAAACACCAGATTTTGGAAGACCTTGAGAAGATATTCCCTGAATTTAACTAAATGTAGAATCACATACTCCATCTTTAATCTACTCAGATTTTAGTGATATTTTCCACATTGTATAGACACATTTGGTATGAAATGACTTCATATTATTGAAAACAGATGCAGTTTCTTGCAGCGTCCCCTCTCATCAGTGTCGTCTGGTTGTGTTTATCTGTTCTCCAGGTGCTTTTCCGTCTAAACTTCTTGGTCTTAGTGCTCTGCGTGGTGATGGACAGACCTTACCAGTTCTATTACTTCGTCCCCCTGGTCACCTTCTGGTTCGTCATCATCTACGCCACGTTGGCTGTGTGGCCTCAGATTCTTCAGAAAAAGGCTAACAGTATGTGTCGAAGAGAAAAAGTGCCTCAGGAATGAATACAAAATATTTATTTTAGACGTTAATGTTCACAACAGGGCTGCATTTAGAAGAATGGTTTCCATTAATGGTGTTCTCTTGTGATTAGATAGCGGCATATGGCACCTTGGGGTCCTGGCCAAATTACTGGGCCTTCTGTTGTTCATCTGCTTCTTTGCCTACTCACAGGTGGGTGAATTTAAAACCTTTTAATCCTGCTAGTCACAACTCACTCTGGTTACAAATATTAGATTAATAGTTGAATGAAATAGCTTTTTCTTGACAAAGCATAATTAACTGTCAACTCTGAAATCCAAAATCATGTAACATTGTGTGTCACTGAATTACATTTTGATATTCTTGTTTTAAAGGAGTCATGTAGCATTTCTACTTTATAATATTAGAAAATGTTTCAAATTTGTGTTAACTATGCCTTCAGAGCTCTTTATTCTAGAGTCGAAGAAGTGACAAAGTGATAAAAGTTAAAAGCTCTGTTGTTTTCACCACTGGACACAGCTCTCAATGAAAAGAATGGAGTTTGATGATGAAATAACTGTGTTTCTTCTACACTGAGTTTGATTCTGAGGTTTGTGAAGGTAAAAAGTTATTATGTGATGTTATTATTTTGCTAAGTTGCCATTTGTTGGTCCACAGTTCAGACTAAACTGTGGCTGTGATTCCAAACAGATTTTTAGTGCAGCAGTTGACAACACAAAGCATATAGGAAACAGGTGATTTGTGCTTTAACTGTGGCTGTTTTCAGTCTAAAAACAGAGCTATAATGTAAAATATCAGCTGATACATGTGAAGATTATAAGACATTAGTCGCTTTTCCATTGACCCTCAAGTTATGTGAATATAACTTGCGCATAAAAATTTACCTGATGGAAAAACAACAATTTAGCCAAAACTCATTTTTGCGCTAGCAAGAGGTGGTTTTTCAGGTGTAGCAAAAATTATATATCACGCAAAAAATGCAATGGAAAGACCTTTTTCCACAACTAGAGTCATGTGAATAAAAAACTATGGATGTTGATGGATGTTACAATAAAGGAAGAAGAGTTTTAAAAGAAACACGTGGACACACCAGGAAATGAATAATTTTTTAAATTTAGTATGGGATAGAGGGGTAATATAATAAAGAATATATCTGTAAATCAACACAATATGTACGTTCGTCGGTATGTTTATGGAATGACTTCTCGTTTCATCTTGCAATAACAAATAAACAAATCATCGCATTTGTGATTTAATGGAAAAACCGACATTATGTACTTCTGTTTTTTTGACATTTAGTAAATATCGGTAAAGTTTTGCACAGATGTCCAATGGAAAAGTGACTGACTTAAAATAAAGGACTATGAGTTTTAGTTTGAAGAAGAAAACTTGATGATTTCATAATACAGATGTGTGTGCTTTATACTTTGTTGAATTGCTGGTGGTTTTGTTGGTGTAAGTGTGGTGTAGTTTGTTAAGAGTTATTTGAGAGTTTGAAATGTCAATCCTACATATAATCCCTTTAAACACTTTTTAATCCTTACATTTTGGTGTTGAAACTCCAGGGTTTGTTTGAGAGTATCTTCTCCGTGTGGCCCCTCTCCAAGCTTTTTGAGCTAAACGGAAGCATCCATGAGTGGTGGTTCAGATGGAAGCTGGACCGATTTGTAAGTCAAATGCATTTCACTCTGTGCACATCAGTTTAATTAGTCATTTTTGGATTAACATAAATTCTTTGAAATGTAATACACATACATGAACTTTGTGCAGAGCTGAAACTAAAAATGGAAAGATGGACCACATTTTGCTCACGTTGTTGAATTTCCAATGTGGTTTTGCAGGCGGTGATTCATGGGATGTTATTTGCCTTCATTTACCTGGTACTTCAGAAGCGTCAGGTGCTGTCGGAGGGAAAAGGAGACGCTCTCTTCTCAACCAAAATCTCCAACGTCCTCCTTTTCCTCTCTGTCATCTCCTTCATAGTAAGACGCTCCTTTCTTGGCTTTCTCAGAAAATATATTTTGGGTGTTTTTAATGTAAAATAACATGTAAAATCCATCATACTATATATCTGGGGTTCTCAAAGTGGGGTGTGCGTATCCCCAGTGGTACTTGGAAGAAGCCCAGGGGAAAAATACATTACATAAGTCATCATGTACTGAATACAAAATAAATAATGAGAATTAATGCCGAAACATAAAACACAATGAATTCATTCATTTAATAGTTTTGTTGTTAATCATCTTGTTTAAGCTCTGGTAACATTTTTAGAACACTTCTACTTTATATTATTCAAAATGAGTTTGAGTAGCTAAGTGTTATTTTTTGTTGATAAAAGGTTCATTTATTAATGACCAATTTATTTTTCTTATCAATGAAAGAGGGCACTTTTCTGTTTATATTTTGCACACAAAATTTACTTTAAAAATGTGTTATTTTTTTATATATTACAGTTAAATATATGTCGTTTGTTTAGTGAGTTGGGGGTATTTGGCAAAAAAGTATATTTCAGGGGGTACGCCACTGTAAGAAGGTTGAGAACCACTGCTGTATATCATCATGCCATTTAAAAGTGAATAATTTTCAGTGTTGTATGTTGGTGCGTGGTTAGAGGAATTCTCTTGTGCTTCCATCGAGACACACCCGTAGCCTGAAACATGTACTTTGTGACGAGCATAACATTAATATCTCCTGGTGTTTGTTGACTCCACTAAAGCAGTAGAAGCATTAAAATAACTGCTGTGTTCACATGCTAACCCTTCTAAGCCGGGCACCTCCTTTTCTTTGTATTATGTGAGGATTTAAGTATGTTACCTAACTTGTTATTGGCCTCATTCTAGACCTACTCAATATGGGCCAGCAGCTGCAAAACCAAAACCGAGTGCAATGAGATGCATCCTTACATCTCTGTGGTCCAGGTACAGTCTGACTTTCTATTTCTCAGTTACAATTCCTTTATATTTGTTTATTTTCTCATTAATCTACAAGTCTAAATGTAGTACCCATATCATCTCTGCTCAAATCTACTATGGGAATAAACAAGCCAAGACTCTCTTTTTTGTCATTCATTGTGTATCGCTCCCTGAAACTGTCAACACAAATACATCACAAATATATAACAATGTCTTCACACACCCCTTGATTTCATGCTTTGACGACATGAAATGCTTTTGTTCCTGTTTCCGTCCACAGATTTTGGCCTTCATTCTAATCAGGAACATTCCTGGCTACGCCCGTTCTATTTATAGCTCCTTTTTTGCCTGGTTTGGAAAAATCTCCTTGGAGGTAAGATAGTCCTAATGACTTTTGCCCCCGTACACTGCAACGGTACATTTAAACCGTTTATTTACTCTTTATTTACAGGCTTTACAAACAGTACCATGAAGTTAAAGAGATGCAGTAACAATTAATGGAATGCGGATGCACCGCTAATCATATAACTGGATAAACCCGTATGATTCACTAACCTGAGTATTCACAAACACTGTCGCAGTGTTCTCAGAGAGATTATTAACGTCTACAGATCATTTTAGTGTCAAGAAGGAGATGGGGGTGACAAATTATTCTCAAAAGTGTGATTCATTTTTGGATCATTTTAATGTCAGTTTATCGAGGGTTTTATGAGGAAAGTCTGCATTTATAGAAGCTGAAATCAAAAACCACTGTTTATTAAAGGTCTCCTATTGTGTAAAACCACTTTATTCTTGTACATCAATGAACCATTAACACTGAGGGAAGTAAAGCTGATTCTACCTGCTTTTCTGCTTAGTTTTGCTTCGTGCTGCACTGTTTGTTATAATCTTATTTTTGGTTTTTTTCTTATTTCAGTTAAAAAAACCTGTCTTTGCACAGCTAAATTTGGTTTGAGTCTTACTTTGCAATGATTATAACTCAGCCTCTATTTAAGACATTTTTACATCTCTTAGAAGTCCTAGTCATTACTTTGAACACTTCTAGTTTTTACCTGAAGAGCTTAAGGTTAATAGCATTTTTATTTACTAGGATATTGGTTTAACTTTAGAGGGAAACGTGCATAAGAATTTTGTCTCCTTTCTGTCCCTACCTGGCCCTTTTCATAGACTTACTCAGAAATAGTTGAATTTTCGACAGATCCATCTTATGATGCCATATATTTATATTCTACAGCTATCTAAACCTCCAGATGCTGCTACAGCAGCAGTTGAACTCACCCCCATTTGACATCACCTTGCACCAGCAATATTTCCTAAAAATCACATCAAAGCTCTTATGTAATTTTATCAACTTGTATATCATTCATGCATACAGTTGTGCTCATAAGTTTACATACCCTAGCAGAATTTGTGATTCTTTGTCCATTTTTCAGAGAATACGAATGATAATACAAAAACTTCTTTTTGACTCGTGGCTAGTGGTTTGGTGAATCCATTTATTATCAAACAAATGTGTTTGCTCTTTTTAAATCATACTGACAACA
>JAPQRP010000003.1:10681825-10699048 GCA_037367295.1 Apogon hyalosoma
GGTGTCATTACTCTGAAATAGGGTTGAAGATGGACCTGTGGAGTTGAATTAATGAAGAATTCAGACCCAAGCAGAGCTTTTACAGTTTATGTAGACCACAGGGAGATGTTTGAAAATGCATAATTAATTTTAAAAAAGCAAAATATCACTCCTTTAAGGCATTTCAGGTTGTTCATATTTGTTCAGATTAATCACATTTTTTGTGAAAGGATAATTTGTAAATGTAAACATTTTCATGTCATTTTACCATTTTACCCTAAAAATTACAGAAAAAGTTTGGAGTTGTCATTATTTGTAAGTTATTATTATAGTATTCTACTGGTCTGACCTGCTTCAGATTGAAGTGGTTTGAATGTGGAACCTGAACTAAAATGATTTTGACATCTTTGACTATTAATATCTTCACTATAATTTTTGCATTTCACCAATTCCTCCCACGGGCCAGACTGGACCCTTTGGTGGGCCGGTATTGGCCCAAAGCCCATATATTTAACACCCCTGGTCTAGTGGTCTAGGAGATGTCACTCTGATAATGGTAGTAGCAAATATTTATGTGTTGTGTTATATTATAATGATATTATGACATCTGCCATTCCACTCCACGCTGTTGTAAATATGTATATAATGTGTATAGTTTTATTACTGTTATTATTATTATTTTATATTGTTTTTTGCACTATCTTTATGCATGCACACTTTTTCTTGCACTTTATTCTGTTTCTGCCTTGACCATTGAATTTCCCTGTCGTGGGATCAATAAGGTCTAGCCTAATCTAATCTAGAGGGTTTTTTTTAAAATAAATGTGTATGATTTTAACATCTGAGAGACCTTACATAATTAGCTTATTTTTTTAAATTTATGATAAAAAAAATCCTCTTGCACCTCACACAACAGCAGGGATACTGACAAAAATAAATAAATAGAGAAAACAGCATCACTATCAATATCTAATGGCTAAACTGTTATTGTAAATATCAATACACACTCATTCATTGATTACTACATTTTTACAGAGTAACTAGTATCTGTAACCTTTTTCAATTTCAATAATGAAGCTTCAACAGCACTGATTTTGTGAAAATGACATTCAAAATAGCTTTGCGATGTAAAGCTCCTTATGCTCATTATGTGCCACACTGTGTGAACTCACGTCTGTGTCTGCATGAGGGGCATGCTGGTGGTCTCGTAGTTGTCAGGGTGGATGGGCGGCACCACCTCACCGCTGACCGGGTTGAAGACGGGCAGCGTGGACAGGGGCCAGGAGATTTCTCTGTTCTTAGACATGCTCCGCAGCTCCTTGGTGGACTTCTGGATGGAGCTGTGGTGAACCAGTTGGATGCTGGGAGAAAAGAAACGCAGTAAAGAGATGAAAATGTTTTCTTGTGGATGTCATGGGTGATGTCGTGTCCCAAAAAGCTGGTACACAAAGATTTATTTAGTAAAGTACAGTCACAATCTTTGACTGTGTCGCTATGGAAACCTGCATTTAGTTTATGCATGCATGACAGAAACAGATTAACCCTTTTGTGATTCAAAGTACAGATCAGGAGGTGACACTTCAAATTAAAAGGCATTTAAATATTCCGTGTGTACTTGAAATATTCTGAGATCTTTACCATTTTTCTGTTATTTAAAGTCGTAGAACAATACTCATCTATTCATCTTTTTTTTAAAATGTATGGTCAAATCATAGTTCTTAATCACTATCTTCAAGAAAAGAGGCCTATTAATTACATTTAAGAAGGTGACTGTGACCATATCGAACGGAAATGTGAGATCATATTTACCAAAACTCAAAAGAAAAGCAATTTTTTTTATCTGTAAGTATTTTATCTTACTAAAACTTAATTAATTCACATTTTTTAAGACCACAGTCAATTCATCTGGATGAAACAACACTAAAATCACTCATTTCTCATATGTGTACACAGCACTCTTCCAGTATTCTTATTTTTCTGTGTGTATTTTAATTTTGGCATGTTTAGGATCATTATATGACCCGTACGCTCAGTTTCAGAGCAATTAGTTTCTGGAAACGGTGACTAATCCCTACACTTGGTTATGAAATTTTCAGCAGCCCATTGGATGAACGAATGCCAACAGACAAGATGAGTGTGATGAATGATAATGAAAAAGCCATTAATGACAACATAGATGACACAAACGCAAACCAAAGAGAGGAAAAAAAGGAGAGGGGTGGGGGAGGGGGGACAGAAACAGGCCCAAAAATAAAGAAATAAACACAGGAGAGGTAAAACACTTACTCTGGTGTTTGCATGTTTCTTTTTTCCCTAGAAACAAAACAAAATGGATGAATTAAATACTAATATTAATAGTTAAAGAGACATCTACACACAGGTGTATGGAGGTGTTGCACATAAACATGGTGGAGGTGGTGATGTGATGTGATGTGGGGGGGGCACTTCTCTCCCAGCCTGTAAATGATGGAGTAATGAAAGGACTTATCATGGATGACTTCACACATGTCACAGCTAGGCTTTTTAACATCACAACAAGTATGACACAATTAAAAAAAACAAAGCAAAAAGAAAACAACCCGTGACAGAAAAATGTATGAGTAACTGAATACAAATGGACCGTACGCCTGGATGGTAATGACAAGCTGCAATTCCAGTCCCAATTATTCCTCTTATCTCAATATCTTCACTGTCATTTCTGTCTGTTAAAGGTAGCTAATGTTTGACGGGGGTGTCTGCGCAGTCACTTTAAAGATTCAAAGAATAGAAGACCGAGCACACTTACACCCCTTCCCGCCGGCAGCACATAGTGTAGCCCAGGATGAAGAAAAGAACTAGTGCCACGGCGGAGGGAATGGCCAGTGTGACAAGGAAGTCGGCAAAGTAGTCCCGGCTCTTTAGAGATTCCGAAGGGGGGTCATATTCGCCAAACTCAGGCAGGATCCCGGTTCCGGGGTCAGGGCGGTTAATGTACACAGGGACTACTTTGGTGATGTCCACCTAAGGAAAGAACCAAGAGTGGGGTCAGAAACCTGTGAAGATGGAAAATGACTCATTTTCAGCGACAGCGTGTGATCAATGTTTACAGTAAATATGATCAGCGTGTTTCTCTTTTAAAGCTTCAGTGTTTTAGTGTCACCGGGCAAATATTCTAGAAGTACTTTCACTGCAAAAATCAACATCTTACCAAGTGTATTTTTCTCATTTCTGGTCAAAATATCTCATCACACTTAAAATAAGACATAATCACCTAAAGAGTAACTTTTCAGTGAGACATAAGAACTGATTTTTAGACAATAGATCTGGAAAAACTTATTTCAAAAAATCTCACCAAGATTAATTTTCACTTGTTCCATTGGCAGATTTTTTTTTTTTTTGCTTGAATTAAGCAAAAAAAATCTTGAATTAGTGAACAGTGAACAAGTTAATGGCAATATAACTTAAGACCTACCAAATTAAATTTAATACCTTTTAAAGACTTTTTTAAGGGATTAAATGCAGCTTTGGAAATTCAAGACTTTTTAAGACCCCACAGGAACCCTGTAATCTCATTTAATTCCAGGTTTGTGACAGATAAGAGGGTTAAATATGTAATTGACAGCTGTAATTACTGATTCACCTAGATGTAACCTGAACATGATTCTACTGCTCTACTTCACGGCTCGAGCTGGGAAAAGTTATCTCTTTCCATAACAACGTTACTCAATTTCAGCTTTATTTATATTTAGTCATTTTATTTGGACTGAGGAGGAGAAAGCTGGAGAAGAAAGGTTTGATTTTCAAATCCCGGCATTTTTTCTCCTAATTTCAGCTCCTGCCGCTGTAAAGGTCCCTGTGGTGCTTTAGGAGAACAGAGAAGGAACATAGAACTCAGAATGATGCTTTCATTAGTGTATTATCATCTGTAAATGACTGTGTTTCTGTTGCCTCAGAATGAGGCATTTATATCTACAGAGAGAGCAGGAGTTTGCTGGAAACTTGCACTAGCACATTTCTAGAGTAGATCAGAACACATTTTTAACGGGTGAAAGCCGCTGTTAAAGGCCATTTGATGTCACTTACTATGTAGAGTTTATGTCCCTGTGACTAAAAAGGCCAAAACAAGACAAAACTCCCACGTTTTTGGAGGCCACCATAGGTCAGGGGGAGGTCAGAGTCGAGTGATTTGAAATTTTATCACTAGATGCTATGTAGATAAATGACAAACATTACTGTTTTCAGGGTGTTTATACACACTAATGAAAACTTAATTAAGAATATAGCATCAAATTTCTCCAATCAGGTCCTCCTAATACACACTACACCTTTAACTGATATAAAATATTACTTTTTTTTTTTAATTAGCTATGCTTTCCTCAAAATAAAGCACTGTAATTCAGGCAAGAGAATCCTCACCAGGGAAATCTTACACCAGTCGATGTGAAACTGAGCTCTGAACTTCTTGTCACAGCTGATGACGGGTTCCATCTCCTGACTGCAACGCAACTGGTTATGAGGACTCTCCACCTCCCGAAGGCACGACGAGAACGGAACGTCAGCACCAACCATCACATACACTCTGAGAGGAGAGGAGAGGAGAGGAGAGGATTCAGTTTTCAGGATTCATCATTCTTGTGGTAAATTCATTTAATTAAAATAGAATTTAACTCCCCCAGTCTAAACATTAATACAATAAACCAAATAAATACTAAAACATCAGCAATTTAGGCCCAAAGAGTTTCCACCAAGTGCACACAGAACATCCTGCTCACACATAATCTCCACAAAGTCCCCAGTGTTTCTGGTTCACTTCTAAACCCTGAGTCAAGCTGCCATCAGTCCAGTGAACATCAGGGCCACGTCCTCTTACGACCACATGCACTCTGTGTCACACAACGTAGGATGATGTAAATGTAGGAAACTGTCACAAGAAATGTAGGAAATTGGTACGCTCAATTCTGAAACCTCAAACGTCCGCGGACAGTGTGCGCGGAGTCTGCGCCACTCACAGTATGTGCACAGTGCGACCGACTCTGTGGGAGCCTTTAAAGGAATTAGTACAAGTTTCACTTTCACTTTGTACGGTGGTATGGTCTACGCATACTCATTGTGAGGTACATACGGCACAGAACGCACCCCGTTATAATCCCTGGACAGACCTGTTCACAGACGTGCTATAGCAGGGGTGGCAAACATACGGCCCACAGGCCAAAACCAGCCCACCAAAGGTTCTAATTTATGAATTTGGAAAGTGCAAAAACTATACTAAAGTTATTAAGAGTCAAAGGTGTCATACTTGTTTTAGTTCATGTTCTACATTTAGCCCATTTGTGATCTCAAGTAAAATAATAGCATAGTAGCCTACAAGTAATGACTCCAAATTTAAATCAAAATGTCATAGTAAAATGTATCGGTATTGGCAAAACTAATCATTAAAAAAAAAAAAACTGAATCGGAAGCAAAAAAATCCAGATTGGGGACATCACTAGTTCTTCCTTTTCCATAAAGATAATCAGCATATACACACATGTATTTCTTTGCAGAACAAAATGAACCACATATCAAAAGACAAACCCATTACTGCTCTCCTAAAGCCAGGATTAGTGTTTGTCCAATACCTGTGTGTAGCTATGGAGAGAAGAACTAGTGAGGAACAGAATTCAGAGTTTCACTTTCCATGTTTGTGCTGAGGCTTGTAATATTCAAAGAATCCCTCCTCCAGAGTCCTCCAAAACGTCTACATCAATCTTTGATGACTTGTGACAGTTCATGTGGGCTGTTCCCTGCTGAATTAACCCAAGACACACTGTCTGTCTGCACTGACGGCTGACTGTACTCATCTAATTCACAGCAAACTGTGGATCCCCAGGGCCTTAATTACGTAAAATGTCAGTGTGATGTCAGTACGCTGAAAACAAATGCAATGCAATTTGACTACAACAGGTGAAGAGGTCCCTCAAAGAGACTAACTTTAAGCACGCAAATAACAGAAAATAAAATCACCGTAATGTTATTTTTAAAACACAGAGATAATGCACAATGGCAGAAAATGAGGAAATAAAAGGTACGCTTCGTCCTGGTATTGCAGTGCCTCAGGGAACGGTGCATCCCCACCTTAATTTCCCAAAGGACTCTGCCCAAGGGCTCAATTAAATTCTATCTAATCCACACCAATCCAATCCAATCCAACCCAATCCAATCTAAAGCATATCCCTACAAAGGCAGAATGACCTGATTTAGCTGTATTTCAGTCTCACTCTTTGAATATTGTTAGCCTCACAGCGTAATTATCAAATAAAATATTGACAAAATATAATATTAACAAATATAACATAATTTAACAAATTCTTATATTTTTATCTTTTTATTTTTCTATTGTATTTGATACATATTGTCTTGCACTGCTGTACATATTATCAACCTTGGGGGATCAATAAAGTATATCTTATTTTATCTTTTCTTTGTCATATTTTTGACCAAATTGTGATATCTGCATTAAATTAATCCGTGGGGCTAGGAAAGTAAAGTCATGCACATAATACAATTTTACCGCCTGACTTTAGGCAATTATGAGATGAATAATGATGAAGAATGGCTTCTCGCTCTGATATTTCTCACCCTTCTTTGAGGTTGTTGATGGGCAGGGGGACCCGGCCCCCGCGGTCCAGTGCAGATGTGATGTTGATGGCGTTGAGGCGCTCCGGCTGCCATACGTTCTTCACGGCTCCTAGAAAATCTCCCAGTACCTCGCTGGCCAGCATCTCCTCCACGTTCATGTTTTTGATGTAAAACTCTGCTTGGTAGGGGAGGGGGAACTCTTTGTGCAGGGATGAAAAGCAAGATTAAAGGTGAAGGTGAGAAAAATCAGTGAGAAATGACAAAGAATGAAGTAACAGCTAACATCATTATTACTTTTACTGCTGCATAGTTGACACCGCAGTGACATTGCAGCGTCTCTGGATGATTGTGTTTAGCAAGAGCCGGTGCGTCTGCTCTACTCTTTTATGACTCAGCCTCCTTCTGGGGCCAGATGGCATATGACATCAGAATGGAGGGGAGTGATGTCATGTTAACGCCATAAACATCTGCCGAGCACGCAGCTGACGCAGTTCATATTGTACGGCTTGTACCGTAACTGGTCAAGCAGCCGGTGCACAAACAGGCAGATGCCCAGAAGTGAGGTGGAGTTCTGAAACTGAAAACAGGCAGCAGCTGCATCCCAGATACTGCAAATCAGCCGTCTAATATTCTAATACAGGACGCACGTCATGCACATTTACCGCAGCTGACCACAGCTTTGTACGTGTCCAAAGCATAAAACTACACTGTCTGATATATGGGTTGTTCCAGTTATACTAGTTTGTCTAAATTGAGCCATATACAGTGGTACTTTGACTTACGAGTTTAATTTGTTCCGTGACCAAGCTCATAACTCAATTTGCTCGTATATCAAGTCAGTTTTCCCCATTGAAATGAACTGAAATGCCATTAATCTGTTCCATCCCCTTAAGTCAAAATACACTGAGATAATGTCTAGTGCATGTCAAACTTATTTCTAACCTATGAGTAACTTATATCGAAATTATTGCCAATGCATATTGATGTATGTAAACGTATTTGACATGTTCTGAATGATCTCTTTTCACCTCTTCCAGACACGCGGCAAAGCGTTTAAGCACCTCCCCTCTGGGCAGCGACCGGACTTTGTTGTGCAGCAGGAGAAAATTCCTGCAATACCTAATTATCAGCATCATCTAAAATTTAGAATTACATTTAAAAAACCAACAAACTAAAATAAAACACATTTAAATGAAATACTCATTACTAATTTTCCAAAGCCACAAGGAGCAGCAGCAGAGGGATGAAAGAGCTGCATGTGGGCTGAAGCTCACTTATGACTCAGATTTTGACTCACAACTCAAAGCAAAAAAAAGTCATAACTCGGAAACTCGCAAGTCAAGGTACCACTGTATTTATAACAAATGGCTTAATTTATACTGAAGTCTTATGGATCACTTTAACAAAGACCATAGACATTAAAACTACTACATTATTGTCCGTAGAGTTGGAATAAAATATTTGTACCTCTTCTCATGAAATGATTGTGTCAGTGTCTTTTATGCTTGATAGATAAAGTGTAACTGGAACTCAGTACGTAATCACTGAATCTGGTCAAAGGTGATTACTGATGTGTAGAAATAGGAATAAAAAGAGAAATGTGTCTGAAAACTAAAATATACCAACTTTATGGGCATTTTGTATTTTACACAGCTATTTTTTTACCATAAGAGAAAAACTCAAAATATTAATATCAAGATATATTAATGTAGCTTTAGATTCACACAATAAATGCTGATCACTCATTTTTCAGTTTACTCTGAATTTTCCGCACAAAGTTGTAACAATCTAAGAAAACAGATGTTGTTTTGTTTTTTCATTTGTCTGTGCTATTAAGTTTATGAGAAACCTAATAGAGTAACTACAAATAGCTGTTAAACTTTCACACACGAGGAAACATCAGCTAAAACTGGAAAGAAATAGTGATTTGACATTGACTGATATGACTATTTTTTATCATAATAATATTTTTGTCTGTATTTCCCAGTTCTATGATACAGTAGATGATTAGTAATTAAAGGACACTCCAGGTCCAGGATTGTGAACAAGCTTATTTTTCTCAGGGAAAAGCAAGATTGAATTATCAAACTTGCACAGTCTAATCTGTGCTTTAAGCTCTCAGCTCTCATACTGGTGCCTCTTACCTTCCGTGGCCATGATGTTTATGATCAAGTTGTGCCGTGCCGTCTCGAATGTGCGTCTGTTATAGGCTGTAATCTGGAACGCACAAGGGTGAAAGTTTAAGCCCTGATCAGTGCAGCTTATATGGCAGCAGCAGTTCTCTGGACCGGGCTGAGCTGTACTCACTAGCTCATAAACTCTGTACTCAACTCAGACACCGCATAGAGGCACATGTCCACTGCTGGGAACGTTAAGCCTTTTGGGAAAAGAATTTCTACAGTAGCTTATGGGGGACAAAGAAAGCATAACAACATAATGGAGTTAAGGTCTGAGCTTACAGTAACATTGCACCATGTTACTACACTGTTAATTTTCTCCACTACAAGTAAAAGTTCTGTGTTTGGAAACTTATGTAAAATATGTATATTATCAGCAAAATGTGCTTAATCAGTCACTGTGCAGTAAAATGGTCTGTGTCAAGTGTTTTACCATTATTTATAATGTATTTAAAATTAATTTTAGTGCTCCATTCATGTGTTTATTACATTTGTAAAACTTTATTACCTCCACCAAGGAGGTTATACTTTTGTCAGGGTTTGTGTCTATCTGTCTGTTAGCAAGATAACTCAAAAAGTTCGGAAAGGAATTTGATGACATTTTCAGGAAATGTTGATACTAGCACAAGGAATAAATGATTACATTTTGGTGGTGCTCCCGATCACTGTCTGGATCCAGGAATTTTTTGAAGGATTCTTTATCATCGCAAGATAGGGCCAGTATTAATGTGAATCCAATGCTATGTATAGGTTTTCAAGGTCCAGGAATTCATTTTAGGAGTAAAGTAATTGTGGCACAGCTGGGTGGGGGCGATCTGCCTTGGCTGAGGTCTGTGCTCTCCGAGTGCTTTTCTAGTCTACCACTAGTACTTTAAAGGGGTTCTACGTAGTACTGATGTTCCAAATTCTCAACAACAAGGGGAAGTCATGCACCAGAACACACATAAGACCCACAAAACCACCAACGTATCAACACTATGAATGAAGTCAAAAGTCCCTTGTTTGTTTGGTTTTTTTTTTTTTTTGGAAACATCCCTTGTTTACACACATCAGTATTATAGTATCATCAGGTTTTCTTCTTCAAACTAAAACTCATAACTGGTTATTTTAACAGCTGCTCAAAATAACACGGTGTCTTATCTACATGTGCTGCACCAGCTGATAGTTTACATTATAGGTCTGTTAGCTTAGCTCTGTTTAGACAGAAAACAGTCAGTAAACCCACAAAACACCTCTGTTTTCGGTACTATTTGTGTTGTCAATAGCTGCAATAAATATCTTTTTGGAATTGTCCAAAGACAGTCAGAACTGTCACAGTTTAGTCTGAACCAAGGATCAACAAACGGAAAACTTAGCAAAGATAATAACTAATATAATAACTTTATACTTTCACAAGCATTATAATCAAACTCATCTCTGTAAAAGATACTGCAATTTCAGCATCAAACTCACATTTTCAATCTTTATCTTTTCCATATCTGTATGATCCAATACATTAGCATCTTTGGCCGAACTTCAGAACCTTTTATTCCAAACATTTTAATGATCATTTTAGATATGTTTTTTGTAAATGTTTGAAAGTAGAAACAGTACATGTAGCCCCTTTAATGTATCGTATTCTATAAGATAAGACTAGGAAGCTTATTGTTATTAATTTTTTAAGGAGGAGGGGTGGGAGTTTATAAGTTATACATCTTCTCACTCCTTTTCAAATATGTATTAAGTCATATGTTTAAATGTTGTTTGTTTGTTTATTTATTGTTCTTTTTTGGATTCATATTCAAAATAAATACATCAATCAATCAATAAAATCATCATATGTTTGTTGTGTTACTGTCACATATCTTTAAAGACTCTGCTTGTCATGAGCTCAGAAAAACGCCATGGAAAAACGTTTCAACCATTTCTCAAACATTAAAGATCAATATATCTGGAGGTATGTGGTTTTCATTGGACCAGATGGCAGGAGAATTTATTTTAATTATCTATCGGAGTTAAAAGCTGCAATATTCTCATCTAAGATACAGTACAATATAGGGCTGCACAATATTGGAAAAAACTGACATTGCAATTTTTTTTAACCCTGCGATATAAAAATGTACTCAGAAGGATATAATAGCTGTGTGGTGCCGACGTAAATGGTCAAACAAATTAGTTGTGTTTCCTCTCCTTGTGGCAACAATTGCAAGATACTGTCGACACAGAACACGTGTTGCAGTATCATCCTTCTTGTAGCCAAAATAATTCTAGATAACTGATGTTGCTTTTCTGTTTGGCACCAAGTCCTCATTTTTGGTGATTTTCTCTTGTTTGTTGCTCATTTTTCAGTGTTGTTACTAGTGACTCACTCCATGTGCAGGGGCGTGGTCTGCTTCGGCAAACTGATTAAGGATGATTGTGATTGGTGGATAGCTGCGCGCAGTGTGTGTCAGGTACTCAGGTGAAAATTAGGATGAGAACATGTTGAGTTCATTTGCCTCCTACATTGCAGGACCTGCAATGTGATTACTGCTCACATGTACATTGCGGTGACGATGCTCAAACAATATACTGTGCAGCTCTAGTACAGTATGACAATAAAGCAGCATAAAATTTAAAGATCCAATTAAAGTACAAGTATGTGAAATGTGTACTTTATTATAAACCAGATGAGTTCAGTAAAATCAAATTCTAAAGTGTTTTTATCTTCATGTGTTCAGGCATCCACTACGTACCTTAAAACAGCACTCCTTTTCCTTCCTTCACATAAAAAGCAGTAATCCAAATACCACCGTGTTCATTCTGTTCACTTTGAAGGCCGTCCAAAATCTCACCTCTATCACAGTGGGCTTGCCAACATGCTCAGCAGTGGGCGAGCCGTAGAGCACTCCGTCGCTGTGAGGAGTCCTCTGGATGTACCGCAGCCAGCCCGGTCTGTCAGGGTAGCCCATCAGGTTGGTGTTGAAAGTGATCGGGTCATTGCTGGCATCACCTGGAGGAGGAGAGGAAGATTAATGAGGTGAGCGGCAAATGTTCCGTTATGGGTCAGTGCTAATTCAGTAATGGACAACGACTGCAACAGCTACAGGTACAAATGGAACCTGATACAGAAATTATTCCATCACTACTCCTAATAATAACAAAGCGGTGGTGTTGTACCTGACTTTGGATAGGGAGGAAACTCTCCTTTAAAGTACTCTCTCTCCAGCACGTGCACAAAAAGCACTCCAGCAGATGGGTAGACGTTCCGGTCTGCATGTGACCTCGACAAGATGGTGACCACTAAAGAGACGGAGAAGACTTTAGCACCTGATTGCACAGTGTTTCCATTTCTGTGAATGTCTGTTATTCATCATTAATGACAAAAGCACTGAAAGAAAGAGGGTGTTATTAAAGGTGCAAACAAATAAAGCAAATGTTTACGCCACTCAGACAGTAGTATATAACCCAAATGGAGGTTATCTCAAATATACTGACTTGTTTTATGTGAGATACTGTCAATGATTATTCCAAAGAGTGGAATAGAATATATTATTTTAAGCCTCAAACACACACTCTGAAATGAGTCAGGTACCAAGGATAATTAAAGGAGATTAATCTGTAGTATTTTCATGTTAAAAGATTAACTAAAAGTACAACTACAGCGATTAGAATAAAGAGTTTGTCACTTTATGTCAAAGACGTTAATGAACTGAATTTATTCACACCAGCATCTCACTGTGAATGTACTGTATGTGACCACTAGAGGGAGTAGTGAGTCACTCTACTGGTTGGAAGATGAGAACCATTATTAAATAACACTAGGGCTGCTGCTAACGATAATTTTAATAATCGATTAATATGTAGATAATTTTAATAACCTCCAGCAACCCCCGTGACCCTAGTGAGGATAAAGCAGGTTCAGAAGATGGATGGATTATTTTACTAACTAAATGATTCATCTGAGTTATACAAAAGACTCAATTCTCCAAGATTGGTATTTAACCCAAAGCAATATCTCCTTCACTGTGGTTTTCCCACAGGTTTCTCTTTTCCCACTAGGTTTTTGGAGTTTTTCTTTGCTGAGAAGGAGGGTCTAAGGACAGGGGATGCCCGGGACATTAATCCATTTCCTTCATCTACTGTTTATTTGACTGTTGTTTGTTGTCATATTCAACTAATTCTGTAAAGCCCTGTGAGGTAACCTTATTGTGATATAGGGATCTACAAATAAAACTGAATTGAAATGAATATAGGCTCCAGACAAGTCACTAATGATTACATCCCAGCAATGGCTAAGGGTGCAGTTAGCAAACACTAGCCCACTACCTAGACTTGTTATGGCTAGAGACTAGCAAGCTATAGTCTTCAACCAGCTCCAGTTATAGGCTATCAAACTAGCGTTGTATGTATTAGTTCCAGTCAAACATAGGTAACACTAGTCTGGTGGCCTGATAAACAGAGATAGATGAAAGTGTTATAATTACAACAAGTGTCTAACTAGCTAGTGGGCTAAAGTAATCATGACACGTAGGCTATCTTGAGCTAATGTTTACATTATGTTCCGGGGTGGCTGTTTTGTTAATTAAATGGTGCACTACATTTCGTCCAAACGGGGCTGCCCTGCCCACCGGGAACATAATGTAAACCAAGCTTTAGTAATCTGGTCAGCCATCTGAAGCCTCAGCCATGCCGCTCTGTGTTTTCTTATCTTACACTACACAGCGTGCGAGGCGGGTACGCCTCAATATTAATGTGCTCAAGACCCAATGAATCGACTGCCAAATTAATTGCCAACTCTTTTAAGAATCGATTTGGATCAATTTAATCAATTTGTTGTTGCAGCACTAAATAACATCAAAGAAAAAAGTATGAAAGTGAGAAAAATAGAAGCATTGATGTCATTTTCACCACTGGACACAGTTGTAGATTAAAAGAATGGAGTCTGATGCTAAAATCACAGCATTTCTCCTACACGGAGGATTTTGATTATGAGGCTTTTGAAGGTATAAAGTTATTATGTAACGTTATTATCTTTGCTACATTTGCCATTTATAACTGTTAACTGTGACAGTTCTGATCTTTGTTGGATGAATCCAAACAGATCATTAGTGCAGATATTGACAGCACAAAGTGTACAGAAAACAGAGGTGATTGTGTTTTTACTGTGACTGTTTTCTGTCTCAAAACAGAGCTAAGCTAACAGAGCTATTATGTAAACTATCAGCTGATGCAGCATGTGAAAATTATAGGACACTATATTTACTTTGACCAAATGCGTTTTTGTTTGGAAAAAAACTTGATATAGTACAGATAGAGTATGTGTAATTAATAAGCTTTTGAAATCACAAAAGAGAAATTAGTGCACTACTGTAATTATATATAGCGTCATATCATGGGTTGTTTTTAGTATTAATGTAGTTGGCTTTTGAGTATCAGCACTAAATGTTTTCTGTTAGTCCACTTTAAACTGCAACAGTTTGTGTGACGTGTTCAGCTGATACTGTCAAGCCACTGTTTTTGAGACACTTTGTATGACTTTGGTGTATAACGAAAAATGTAAACCAATTGATGGAATGAATGAATGAATGAATGAATGGTGTTTCAATACTGCTCACAATAATTTTGGTTCATTGCTGGGTGTGCTCATATATGGGCAGCCTAGAAACAACTGACAGTAAAATCAAAAATATTTATGAATTCATTAGCTTGTCCAGTGATTTTCAGTCTTGTAAAACAGTGATGTTCAAGGATAAGGACCTGTGTTGCTGACGAATGAAAATAGAGTAATATGAGTTATTCAGACTGGAGATTTGTTTACATACCCTCCTCTAACTCTGTCTCTGTTCTAATCTCTCTTTAGACCCACTCCATTTCCCTCACGACCATTTAGTTTTTATTTGTAAAGGGCATCAGCGGGAAAAAAAAACGGCAGCCCCTTAATAAAAATGAACAGACTTTAAGACCGGAGGTGATTTGTGCTCCAGCTCGTCTCTTTATGTTTCTCTCTCTTTCACTGCTTCCTTCTCTTTTGCTCACTTGTCTATGTTCAACTTCTTACTGTTTTGGGCAGCATTTTTCTCTTCACACTTTTTTTTCCTCGTCTTTTCTCTCCCTCGGTGGGTGGGCACTCAATTTTTAATCACCATGGGAGACTGAGTGTACAAGGAAGAAGAAGATGTGGGGGGGGTGAACTGCAAGCAAGAGAAAGTCTGAACCGTTTTCGCCTGCAGACACATAACTCCAGATGCATTAAGCAGCTTGGAAAAGGTCTAAGAAAGCTATGTATGTGTTTTCTGTGTGTTCTCCCACTGGCAAAATGTTGCCGGTTCCCACCATTTTAGCCTCATGTTTTAATCATCAGCATCCGAGCAACACACTCAACATCTCTGTCATTAGTATTACAACATGAAGTGGCTCAGTACTGTAAACCCTCCACTTGAACAGAGACTGATTTCCAAGGACACTCTCCACTGAAGAGAGTAATAGACCAGGACTGTCCTTTTCAATCTGGTTCCATGAAAGAGGAAGTCACCATGTGATCCTCAGATGTGAAGAGTTATCTATTACCAGGATGTGCGACCGGGTTAAAGGCGAATGGGTGACATATTAAGCTGCGGATTACTAAGCGGGGCCACATCTTGAAGGCTAAACTCAGGGTTTCTGTGCTGTCTGACTTCCCATGGGGCACTCTGAAGTCCTACATTTACATTTTTTTATGTTATTAATGTCTTTTTTATCATTACCGCATTTCAAAAATAACCCTGGCAACAATTTCAGTACGTAAAAATGCTTTATATGTAGAATAAAAACAGTATATGCATTCAATTGTACACATCAGAAGAGTAACATACTAGATACCAGCATTTGTTCAGTTTCAGCTACAACTAAAAGCTTCATTGTTGATATTTTCTTGATAAATCACTTAAAGCTTCCCTGGGAAATGGCTTCATTGCCTCTTGCTACTGTGGCTGCATGGAGCTCTGCTTCCCACAATGCACGTTGCGACAAATTTCTGAAAATGCCTGAGAGACCTACCAGCTCTGTTTGTAAACAAATAGACTGTTTATGGTGGGGTACACTTCCAAATTGTTTACCATGAGGGAAGAGATTCAGATGCGTTAATCACGGACAGACTTAAGGATTCGTGATACTTACGCTATGACTCAGGTTTTACAGATCTGATGAAAAATTGTTGACAGAAGTCATACGCAGCTTTAATTGAGGAAATAAAATACTTAAAAATGGTCAAGTGTCTCAAAGCCATAGATGATGTCCTCAAATGTTTTTTGTGACAATCCAACGACATGCGTTTTATTGTCACTGTGGAGGAAAGAAACCACAAATATCCAATTTAAGAAGCTAAAATCAAGCAATTTTGGCTTTTTTTTTTTTTTACAAACTTTACAAATCTCTCAAAAATGATCAATTACTTTAGCTGTAAAAAGAAAACTACATTTGACTTCTAATAGGTTTAATGTGTTTTTACATTCATTTGACTTCAGCTGACTCTAAAAAAAATATATTTTTATGGGAGGCAAAACCCAGTAAACTACCCAAGATCCAAAGTGCCAGCAGTGAAAATGTATAAAGCGGTCCCATATGTATATTAAACTGGGCCAACAGCTAACACACTGCACAGGCCATATGTCCTCTGTCCCCAAGGGCCCAGCCACAGTGAGATACAATCAATGTCAGTTAATGGCTACTAAATGTGTTGTTACTTAAATAAACCTCAAGCTCTGTCCACCACATCTCTTTCCAAGGACCACCTGAGTGTGACTAATCCATGCCAGCTCCACAGTAGCTCTTCACGCTGCCACACACACCCATGACATGAGGGTCTAGGTTATTTGGAGAGCAGGAATAAAACCTCATTCAGTTTCACCACAGTGGTGGAGCCCTCTGTGATGACTTCAGTCGACCCACAAATCCCTCTCTGAATGCACACACTGGGGTTGTACGACTCAAACCGATGGGCCTCATCAATCCTTCACTATACAAAGGATTCACGGTCACACACTTGGAGTCAAGGTCAAGTATGGGTTATTTTATCTCAACTCAGAAACCAACATGATGCAGGGTAAACATCTGTGACACATCCATAAGACGTATAAGCATGTCCAGATGGTCTGGTCTCACCTAATGCACAGAGGAATAGGAAATGACCTACAACACCACCCGTCTGATACAGCAACAAACATTTAGTTTGCACACACATTCCTAGCATAAGGTTATTCAGTCTAGCATGCAGTATTACAGCCCTGTTCAGTTTTCCTACTACAATTTCCATTTCACAATTTTATATTTTCACAATTCTTCTTGGACCTTAGTTACTAAAAAGATCATTTCAATATCCAACTACTGATATGTCTTACATTTTGATTATTCGTTGTGTTGGTGGGTTCATTACTTGTTGTACAGTCACGGAAAAGATTATTAGACCATCAAAAGTCATCAAAAACAGTGGTTATGCAATCCAGTACTAACTCCTGTGTGTATCATGTGACTA
>JAPQRP010000003.1:10744241-10756171 GCA_037367295.1 Apogon hyalosoma
ATAGATAGATAGATAGATAGATAGATAGATAGATAGATAGATAGATAGATAGATAGATAGATAGATGTACTTTATTGGCCTCAAATTGGGAAGTTACAGTGCAGTATAACACAAGCACACACACTATACATAACAAATTAGAAGTACAAAAAAGAAAAGATGTGGGTAAAAAAACTGGTATAATTACCTGTAATGTGTAAAAAATAAACTGTAAGGTGCAAACTAAGCTGTAATGTTCAGGAATGAAGGCGTAAAATGACACTGATGTGCATCTGTTCGTATGAATGTACTGCCATGATAATACTATTGTGTGTAACTCAGTAACTGTATTATGTATTAGTTGTGGGTTGAATGTTAAATTAAGAAATTAAGAAAGAAATTGACGGTTGAGTGGTGTTTGGCAGTTTGATTCATAAATTAAGTTATTGATAAAGATGTAAAAGTACTCGAGGGGTAGGATTAAATACGTTTACACTTCTTCCTACTCCTTTTCGACCGAAGACAGATTCTGTTCATTTGAATGTCATTTTGTTTTACGTTGTTTCTTTGCATGTTCGAAATAAAGAAAGTAAAGATAATTGTTGCAAATATCGAGCTATTAAATGGAAGAAATTAGAGGAGTGATAACATAATTATTAATTCAATTCTCCTAATTCCCCCAAACTCACACATACTTCACCTTTAAGAAAACCATCTTTGGCCCAAGTAAAATGTTTGACGTCATCTGCAGATTGAATTTATTTTTATCGCATACATGATAAGACTCATATGTTTTTACCCACTGATGAGGATCTGTGGATTACTGTAAGATTATAAGATCCAAAGTGTGTCAGCAGCAGTTATTGCTTCCAAACTGAAGCCTCTAGAACGCTTCTTTCACCAGTGATCGAGGATGGCGGTGTTCACGCAGCGCTGCTTGTGTTGCTGTCATGGAGTACATTATCAGTGAGCTTTAGTTTGGCAGAGTGTTCAGCCTCATTATCATATCTGTAAAAGGTGAGGATGTGGGAACACAATATGCGACAAAAGTCTGTGTGTTTGACGGTTGAGTGGTGTTTGGCAGTGGCCTTCTCAGAGCAGCAGGAAGGCAGACGCACACACACACACACACACACACACAGTTACATACACAGATGGACACAGACACACACAGACATCACACAGGCACACTCACACAAACACGTACAGACGCACACAAACACACACAGACACACACACATACATACACAAACACACGCAGACATACACAAACACATGGACACACACACACATACATACACAAACACACAGACGCACACAAACACACACAGTTACATACACAGATGGACACAGACACACACAGACATCACACAGGCACACTCACACAAACACGTACAGACGCACACAAACACACACAGACACACACACATACATACATACACAAACACACACAGACATACACAAACACTTGGACACACACACACATACATACACAAACACACAGACGCACACAAACACACACAGACACACAAACACAGACGCACACAAACACACACAGACACACGCAGACACACGCATACACACATACACACAAACATATGCAGACACACACTAACACACATGCAGACACACACAGACACACACAGACACACACAGACACACACAGACACACACAGACACACACAGACATACACAGCCTGGAAGGAAGGCTTTGAATCATGCAGACGCAGCTGTGTTGTGGTCGTCCTGGACCTGCCATCTCAGTTATTTGTGGTTTTGGTAAAGTGTTGTGTGATTTTCTTTCTTTCTTTCTTTCTTTCTTTCTTTCTTTCCTCTCCTTTGTCAGCTGCAGTGCTCCTGTCATCCTCCAAACTGACGCTGGGATGAAATAATAAAGTAAAAAGTAGTAAACTCAAACCAATTTCAGTAGAAAATGCAATTATTTACCCCTGAGTAGGGTAAGAACATTGCGTAGTTTACTCCATGACGCCCACATTTTTCTTAATCACACATGTTTTCAGACAGACTGGGAGGTTAAATACATGACTGACACCTTTAACTACCAATCAATGATCAGATTCAGTTTGATTTGACCTGGATGTGTCTCTACCACTCAGCTCGATCTTAACACAAACATGTGAAAAAGTAGCTTCATTATTCTATATCAGCAGGAAATGACATCAGCTTCATACATATTTATATTTATATTTATTCTTAGATTTGGATGGACCAGAGATAGTTATTTCCTGCCTAATTTTGTTTTTAAGTTATTTTAGTTGCTTTTAGTTTCTTGAAATACACATTAAATTAATTATAATTACTGAAGTCAATGTGACTCAACTAGAGTTTTAGAAAGGATAGAAATTTTTAGGGACTTTGTAAAAAGAAATGCATTCTTGTATATTATTCAGTAAATGTTAACTAAATTATACAATATTTAACCCATAAAGACCCAGTGCTACTTTTGTGCCAGTTCCCAAATGAATTTTTCTCTAAAATTAACCTTTCTAAAGTGATTTATCACTGTTTATTGTAATATTTGCCACTGTATTTTGCATTTTTTCAGTGTAAATCATGTATTTTCTTATATTTAATTCACTGATCATATAGATGTTCAGTAAAGCTCAGAGTAAATTCAAAGGATATTATATCAGAAACAGAGAAAGCTGAAGAAAAAGTGACTTTTTCAGCAAAACATATCATTAACTGAACAGAAACCCAGTGTGTCCATCCACTGTCATTGATCCAACTCCAGGGGTTTTACTGGTGAATCAATGTTGTAGAAGATGACGGTGTTTCCACGGTAACTACAGAGCCTCTGAACGTCCAAATGGGTCATATCTGATGACCATGAAAAGACGACAAACTGTATTTACACCAATTATTTACATGTATTGATAGGATTAGTGGATCAGTAGTTATTAAACAGTTTAGCTCAGTAGATGGTTTTGGTTAAAGGGGGACGTTTGGGTCTTTATGGGTTAAGAGCACATTTTATATATATATTTTTTTAGATTCATAGTTTGATACTTGATGTCACTGTTAATAGTTTTGAGTAATTATTCACTTTTGTATCTGACTCCTTTTTCTATTTCATTCTTTTTCTCTTGTTTTAGTTATTCACGTGCAGTTTCACCTTTTCCTTTGTCACTCTATAAAACAACTAGATAGTTATTATAATCCCTTTAAATAATCCAAAGACCTCAGTGTGCTTTTTAACCCTAGTCCTTTTCTGATCAACACAGCCTCTACAGCAGGGGTGTTAAACATGCGGCCCGTGGGCCAAAACCAGCCCACCAAAGGTTCAAATCTGGCCACAGTACAAAAGTACAAAAATTACACTGAAAATATTAATGGTCAAGGATGTTGAACTCGTTTTAGTTCAGGTTCCACATTCAGACCAATGTGATCTCCAGTAAAATAACAGCATAATAACTTATAAATAATAACTCAGCATTTTCTATTTGGTTTTATGTGGAAAAAAATAATATAACATAATGATTATAAATCATGTGTCATTTGTTTTAATCCAAAAAATAACATTAAATTATGAAAATATTCACATTAACAAACTGTCCTTTAACAATAAAATGTGAATAACCTGGAAAAACATAAACAACCTGAAATGTCTAAAGAAAATTAAGTGAAATTTTAACAAAACTCTGCCTGTTACTAAATATTCTATGCCTTTGTTGATCTGATTTGTAATGCACATGTTTAGAAATAAGCTGAGGTAAAATATTGTTAAAACTGCACCAGAAATTTCAGTTTTGAGTTATGAGTTATGTTATTATTTCACAGGTCCGGCCCACTTGAGATCAAATTGGGCTGAATATGGCCCCTGAACGAAATGGAGTTTGACACTCCTGCTCTACAGGATTTAGCTGTGGAAAGATAGATGTGATAGATCTGTGTGTGTAAAACACAGCACCCGCGGAAAAGCTGGTGAAAGACAAGTCCAAGCGTATCAGACTGTAGGCGGGACAGACGCTGTTTGCTGAACTAATATTGACACTGGGGACGTTCCATGTACCAGGATGTGTCTGTATAAGTGAAAAAGTTCCATCAATCACCTGTGTATGTATCAAACTATAAACAGATGATGAATATCAGCCCTGCAGGAAGCATGTAAGGTTTTAACATTTAAGGCAGGGGTGTCAAACATGGGGCCTGCGGGCCAAAACCGGCCTGCCAAAGGGTCTAATCTGGTCCATGGGATACATTTGTAGAAGGTATTAACTATCAAGGGTTAAAATCATTTTAGTTCAGGTTCCACATACAGAACAATGTGATTTGAAGTGGGTTGGACCAGTAAAATAATAACATAATAACCTATAAATAACAATAACTCCAAAGTTTTGTCTTTGTTTTAGTGTAAAAATAGTAAATTACATGAACATATTTACATTTACAACCTATCCTGAAGTATAACCTGAACAAATATGAGCAACCTGAAATGTCTTAAGAGAAGAAAGGTCAGTTTTAACAATATTCTGCCTGTTACTAAATGTTTTGTACATTTGTAAATCCACTGTGATCTGTAAGTTGTAATGCACATGTGTAAATGATAAACTGAGGCATAATATTGTTAAAATTACACTTATTTTTCTTAAGAAATTCCAGGTTTTCATAGTTGTTCACGTTTTTCACAATTTTTAAAGGATACTTTGTAGATATAAACATTTTCAAATAGTAATTTTACTTTTTTCACTGTAAAACTTAGAGAAATATATGGAATTGACGTTATTTCTAGGTTATTATGTTTTGTATTACGTGTTATGTATTATTTTCCTGGTCGCTTCAGATCATATTGAACTGTATGTGACCCCTGAACTAAAATGAGTTTGACAGCCCTGATTTAAGATCTTCCGCATGAATATTTTATTAGTATGACAGTGTTTTAGCAGGTTGTAGTAATAGTTTCTCCTGGTTGTTACTTCTTATAGCAACACGAGACCTATTTTCACTCTTCTCTCTCACTTCAGGCTTCCTCCATCTCGTCTCACTCACTCACTCTTTCTCGGTAAATCCTTCCCTCTTTCTGTCTGATCACCAGAGGTTTTATGGCCAACTGTCCTAGATTTACCATTTTATCTATATTTAACCCTGACTTCTAGCAGCAATCATCCAGGTTTTAGTGAGAACAACCTTATTGACAGTAAAAAAAAGAAAGTAAATGTTTTAAAAGCTGTCTCACATAGATTGTAGATAAAACATATTTTGACAAAATAATAATAAAATGTGTATTTTTTTTCTTGCTTATGGAAGAACTCATATAAATTCCTGCATTGTAAGGGTCCACTTTATTGGCTGTAAATGCTCTTATACTAATTGCAGGCTGCATTAGTGTATTAAAGAAGCTCTGCTGTCAGAAAGGAACATTTCTGCGTTTTTTCCATTGAGTCTGACATGATGCACCAAATTCTCTCATCCAACAAAGACAGGATTTTTCTGAAGGGGAAACTCTGTCTGACCTTAAATCTCATAAATGGCACATCGGTACCATGGTTGATCAGACGTATCCGTTGTACGTGAACCTGCGCTGACATCCTCAAACACCTGTCAGCTACATGCGCCACAATCTGCGTCCATCATTCCATCTATTCAAGACAGAATAAAGAAAAAAATGAGAAGTTATCAAAACAGAAAAAATGTATTTTAACTGAAGTCAGTTTGGTTTTCACTTAATACAGTCCAGTTATAAATGAATTAATGAGAAGTCCATAGAATGTATCAGTTTCCTCATGTCCACATGTATCTGCACAAGCTAAAGATAGATAAAGATATACTATATCAGCACTGTCAGGCGCAAACCTCTTATGTCCAAAATGGTTATTTTTCAGGAAACTGAAAAAATGATACATATTCTAAATAAATTAATGGTGTTAAGAGATGTAGTCACAAGCCGTTTTCAACACTTTTCATTGGTTAAATATTTCTAAAACTGCCAGGCCAACATTAACACTGACCAATAGAATCGTTTGACAAAAAACAAAAAAGACCAAAAATAGACTCACGAGGTTTCCGCCCGACAGTGTCAATATATACATATGAATGTGTGCATATTTGTTACATATATCCACCAAATTTAAGGAATAGGCATTGATAAATAAAATTACAATATTGGTATATAAATAGTAATTATAATTAATAATACATTTTAAAAAAATTAAACATGTGTCACATCTGTTAAGAAAACATAAATACACTATAATAGAATTAATATATGCTGCATATATTCACATTTATGTCATGTAGACAAAAAAATGCATGAATTGTCTTTGGAAGTTTTGTGTGTGTGTGTGTGTGTGTGTGTGCGTGTGTGCGTGTGTGTGTGTGCGTGTGTGTGTGTGTAGGTGTGTGTGTGTGTGTGTTTGTGTGCGTGTGTGCGTGTGTGTCTCCTACTGGGTCACAGCCCCACCACTTGTTATCTGATGCGTTAGCAGAAAGTTTGTTTATTCTAAACCAAGGGTGTTAAACTCATTTGAGTTCAGGGGCCACATTCAGCCCAATACGATCTCAAATGGGCCAAACCAGTAAAATAATAACATAATAACCTATAAATGATGTCAACTCCAAGCTTTTCTCTACATTTTAGAGTGAAAAACAATAACATGAAAATGTTTATATCCTTTAAAAAATGTGAATAACATGAATAACCATGAAGACCCTGAAATTTCTTAAGAAAAGTAAGTGCAATTTTAACAATATCAGTGTCTCAGTTTATCATTTACACATGTGCATGACAACTTACAGATCACAGTGAATCTGAAAAGGCACAAAACATATAGAAAGGGGCAAAAAATTGTTAAAATTGCACTTACTTCTCTTCAAGTTGTTCATATTTGCTTGGGTTAATCACATTTTTTGTGAAAGCATAGTTTGTAAACATAAACATTTTCATATAATTGTACTATTTTTACACTAAAACAAAGACAAAAATTTGGAGTTGTCATTTATAGGTTAGTATGATAGTATTTTACTCGGATGTGGTCCCTGAATTAAAATACTTTTGACCCCATTGACTATTAATATTTCTGTTTAGGTTTTGCATTTCACAAATTTGTCCCAGGGGCCGGATTGGACCTTTTGGTCGGTGGGTTTTGGCCTGCGGACCATATATTTGACACCCCGGTTTCATTTTTCTTTTATATTCAGAGTATTTTCTATTAGTTCCTCTCATAGCATCTCATTATGTGGGAAATATTCTTTTTAGTAGTTCGTTTAATTAACAAAAGAGAACTACTTTAGAATATTATATGTACAAGAATTCCTTCTAACCCTTGGGTGAATTGTGTTCCGTGGCTGAAGTCTGTGTGTTTGGATTGATCAGCCCAGTATGTGACAGGCCCAGAACAGTGGGACTGAGACAGACCCCCCATGCGTGAGGAGAAAGGCTGTTTCCAGGTCAGCTGTTTTTCAGACCCTGCTGTCCAAAGGCCTGCGCTGTACTTAGCTTAGCCTCAGCCCTCTCTTAGTTTTTCTTCTTTTTCCGTATTATTCCTTTACTTTTCCTTCGTGTCGTGCCCTTCAGTTGTTCCTTCTCATGTAGATCAAATACGCCTCTGCTGGAGCGTAAGGCCTTTCCTTCACCGCCATATATGAAAGAACTCTTGGGAAGTGAATTCACTTGATTAGGCCCTATCGCAAATCCACTCTACTCCCCTCACTTTGTGTCTCATCTCACAATCTAACAGGCTTACGTGCACGCAAACACACACATTCACATGCACACACACTTTAAGGATTGCTTTAATTTGTAGAATTCTGGGAATAGGTCAGAACGCGTCTTACCCTTCACTTCCCGGTTTTGTCTCAGTAATGAATAGAATGAATTAGAGTCAGTGACAGCTATTTCCTTCAGCATGACACTATTATTTGCAAGTTAACATCAACAGATGCTGTTTGTTTCGAATCTTTTTAAGACTATGAACGTAAACATTAAATTTGCAGGCTATCAAAAGAGAACCTTAATGTTCTCAGTTTTTCTCCCACCGCTTTTAACATGATCTCTTCTGGATCTCAACCCTGTTTGTAACTACAATGGTTATTTTTCACTAGAGCCAAGTTGCAGCCTGTACATTTTTGACTTTTGCTTTTAATGCTTTACGTATTTCAATTGCATCCATATCCTGGTTTGTTTCTGAAGGCAGACATAGGGACTAAGAATTGTTTTTGTGTGATCATTGGAAATCGTAATAGTAATCTAAGAGTTCAAATACATTTTATACTGGTTAGCACTGACATTTGTCAAACACAGCATGAGCAGTAGTAATGAGGAAACTGAATTTGTGACATATACAGTGTTGTGTAAAACTCGTAGATCACTATTACAACTTCCAGTGACCACACAAAAGCAATTCTTAGTCCCTGTGTGTGTATAGAATACACACACATACAGAATAAGCAGTGGTAATGACAAAACTCTGAATTTGTAACATAAAAGCTCATAGTACTGTAAAAAAAAAAAAAAAAAAGCATAATAAGCTGAAACAGACAAGAGAGCATCAAAGAATTACCGCTTTTCACATAATCTCTTCTGTATCTCAACCCTGTCTGTTACTACGACGGTTATTATTCACTAGATCCAAGTCGCAGCCTGTAGATTTTTCCGTCATTTTTTGTCCATTGAGTTCCACGGCGGCCTAATGACAGGCTGCGCCATCTCGCTGACTGTCTTCTCACATTATTATGCGTGTCCCGTCTCCTGACCTTGCCCTGATACGTCAGCAGATATCAAACCCAATACAATGTGGCCGTGGGCCTCAGCTGCTCTGGTTACTGTTCTGTACAAATACACATCAGCATGAAAGGAAAACATGGCCAACATTCACCTTTTCTTTAACAGAGACATGCCCAGTTTTTTTGTTTTTTTTTTTGCTGTATGTTATATTTTTATGACATTGAGCCTGTTTACATGCACACCAAAACTCTGATCATTATCCAATTTCTGGAGTTGTCAGATTATTCAAGTGGCCATGTAAACAGGATAATCTGACATACTTTATCAGATAACAGCAGTAATCTGATTATGAGAAATCTGATTAACACACCTGGATTTCTCCCCAGTACTCTGATGTTTTCTTGCATGTATACAGGTTAATCGGATTTATTTTGTTCTTTTATGTGTGCGCATGTGTAAACACAATTAATATAATAGAAAATGGAAGTTATACAGTCAAACATGAGCGGAAGACAATAACAGGAAGTTTGAGTTAACTATCACAACATATGTACGTACTCTGAAAGAAATCTGATAATGGACTGGAGCGTCTAAACTAGGGTTTTTTTGATTATTGTATTTCTTAACCCTATAACACCTAATGTATCATATTTGATACATGAGTTTTGAAGCCCTCTACATGATCAGTGTGATATTTTTTGTCTTGAAAAACCTGAAGTATACAATTTGATACATGCAATACACAGATAATCCACCAGGGGGAGGAATTCATTCACCAGAGGTTTTTCTACAAAAGACTGTCATTAATGAGGAAGGAGGCAGGACTTTGAGAATTTTGAAAAGGAATTACCAATTTGTTAGACATGTTTGTTTTATATTATGTTTTTGTTTGTTCAAAAATAATATTTGAGACCCGATGCATCAAATATGATACAAAATTCAAACTCATACATGGAAACATTTTTTGGGGTTGTTCAGAAGGACCAATAAAGGCCCCAGTTTCAAAGAACTGGAATTTTCTGTCAATGATTTAATGGTTCAGGCTTTACAGGGTTAAGTGCATGTAAATGTGTTCGATTACTCCCACTTATCGGATTTTTCTGGCCTTGTAAACAGGCTCTTTGTGATTTTCATTAGGACTGGTCTCACAATATACAGGGTGTCCATAAAGTCTCTTTACAATTTAACAAATTTATTACAAAATCAAATGAATAGACAAATTTGTGGAAAATATTACAAAATGAAAAGTAGATATTGATTTTTTTTTTGCCTCCTTTAATCCACGTCTATATGGACACCATTAGTTACATGAAGCACATCTAGACGGTACTGGATTTGTCTCCATGTTGTCTGCATCATAGCCTCATCAGTGGTTTCAATGGTATCAGTGATCTTTTACTTCAGGTCGTTGATGTCCTGTATCTTCGTTTGATACACAATATCTTTAACATAATCCCATAGAAATAAATCCAGTGCAGTGATATGAGGTGAACGAGGTGTCCAGGGAATTGGACCATCCCTTCCAATCCACTGATCTGGAAATGTTTGATTTAGGAACCCACCACCATGCAGAACCCAGAGTGGTGGTGCACCGTCTACCCGGAAAATGATGGATGGTTGAAGGTCATCCAGTTGTGGTGACACATATTCAGTCAAAAGGTCAAGGTCAACATTTGTAGTAATTGAAGAAAAGTGGACCAATGATTCGACTGCACATGATCCACAATGTGATTAAAAACTTTAATAACCACTGAGTACATAGAACAAATCTAATTAAGATGTCTCATCAATTGCTTTTGTAATAAATTCTTTAAATTGTAAAGAGACTTTGTGGATTTTTCCTCTTTTGCGTCATTCGTCATTTCTATTAAGTGTCTTATTGATATTTTATTTTAAGAAACAAGAGCATGTGAAATACATTATGTAGGTCACAGGGTTGGAACATGAATAACATTCCATTATGTCCCGGTCATATGGTAAATCGGAAAATTTCTCTGAAAACCACATAAGTATGTACTGTTCCCAGTGTACTGCAGTCAAATGGACCCAAGAACAGAACAAACAAATACAAGGATAATGACATGATATTAAATCAAACAGAACTAGGTTAAGGAACAGTGAACAAATAAATGAGCAGAGATGAATAAATAACTAAACGGGGAAATATATTTATAAAAGAGTGCAAAAGGCTGCATACAAATACATGTAAATAAAAAAAAGGTATAAAACATCAAGAAACTGAACAAACAACTAGGATGGCTTTGGTAATCTGTAGTTTAATGGCACTCATGCACTTAAAATGTGTTTAATGAAATATGAAATAGACGTGACAGTGTTTATTAGCATTTTTCATGTATTTTGTATTTTTGCCATCGTTTTTAATGTGGCACTCTACCTCTGTGTACGTGTGTGGTTATGGTGGAATGCAAAACGGACACGTTCAGCTTTGTTGTTTTTGTAGGGTTGAAATGAACATGCATAGTTTCAGGTACAGCAAGAACGTACAGGAAATATAGGCTCTTTTTTATAAAAAATAATCAGAACTGAATGTCTACTACAGGCTACAGTCAGTATTTAATGGACCCTCTGGACCCATAGCAAAAAGGTGTCCAAACTATTAGAAATGTCTAAGGAATTACTGACATTTATATATTAAGCACCAAGTGAGGTTATGTTAATTATTTTACCCTTTTATAATGGAGAAACTGTTTTTTTATCCTGAAACTTTTGTTTTTAACGCTACATATTTCAAATATACCCATATCCTTCTTTGTTTCTACAGAAATAGAGACTAAGAATTGTTTTTGTGTGATCACTGGAACTTGTAATGCAATCTAAGAGTTTTAACACTGTATATGTAAAAATACATTTAATACTGGAACAGTGGTAATGAGGAAACTTTGAATTTGTGACATATACAATGTTGTGTAAAACTTCTAGATCACCATTACAGCTGGCAGTGATCACACAAAAGCAATTCTTGGTCCCTGTGTGTGTATAGAACACACACACATACAGAATAAACAGTGATAATGACAAAACTCTGAATTTGCGACATATAAAAGCTCATAGTAATGTAAAAACAAAAAACAACATAATAAGCTGAAACAGACACCAAGAGAGTGTGTTTATAATTGCAGAAAAAAATATTAGATAATCAAAAGTCATCAAAAATAATGGTTATGCAATCTAGTACTAACTCCTGTGTGGATCATGTGACTAAAACAGACAGAAAAGAAAACATGGAATGAATAAAAGCACTGTTTTT
>JAPQRP010000003.1:10782672-10793448 GCA_037367295.1 Apogon hyalosoma
CATTCCATGTTTTCTTTTCTGTCTGTTTTAGTCACATGATACACACAGGAGTTAGTACTGGATTGCATAACCATTGTCATTGGTGACTTTTGATGGTCTACTAATTTTTTCCGTATCTGTAGACATAACAGATCCTGGGACTGGAGACTATAATTATTAAAGCCATTCCAACAGATGTAGACCAGTAAACATGAAGGAAGCAGACCTAAAGTACATTTAGGAGTAAAAGAACATGTGTTTCAGTCCGTGTCCATCCGACTTGAGCATTTAAAACATTTGCGTCTTGTGTTCAGGTGTCAGAGAGTCAGGGGAGTCCATCCCATAGTCGCAGCGGCTCAGTGCGCAGTGTGACGTCCTGTGATGGAGCGACTGTGATCTTCAGGACCCCGGGCAGTGCAGAGGGGTCCCCAAGACGAACGCTACACCCACCCACTAACACCGGAGCCCAGCAGGACGGTTAGTGCACCAGCACACTCAGACATCCCTGAGAGCACCATCTATCCCGACTATGAAACTGAATTCACTAATGAAGCAGCCTCTCCAAATCCATTTTGTTGTTATATATATATATATTTTTTTGTGATCGTAGGTTCTCAGTCTCCTGCGACGTCTAGCCCCTCTCACAGACAAGCTCTGGATCCTGGGTAAGACAACAAATACTGGATTCCGCACTATGATTTTTCAATTTGCATCTACTTACAGCACTTGTCAATAGCATTTTTGCTTTGACTAAAGCATAAGCAAAGAAGCAATGAATCATAACTTATTATTAAAATACACAGGGTGTACATAAAGTCTCTTCACAATTTAAGAAATGTATTACAAAAGCAAATGAATACACAAATCTGTGGAAATTATTACAAAATGAAAAGTAGATACTGAAAGTTTTTTTTGCCTCATTTAATTCACCTCTATATGGACACCACTAGTAACATGACAACGGTACTGGATTTGTTTCCATGTTGTCTGTATCATAGCCTCATCAATGGTTTCAATGGTATCAGTGATCTTTTACTTCAGGTCATTGATGTCCTGTATCTTTGTTCAATACACAATATCTTTAACATAACCCCACAGAAAGAAATCCATGGGAGTGATATCTGGTGAATGAGGTGTCCAGGGAATTAGGCCATCCCTTCCAGTAGAATAGAACAGAACAGAACAGAACAGAATAGGCTTTATTGTCATAACACCAGTTGTGCAACGAAATTCCAGGTGTCTCTGCCAGCGACTGGTAAACATAATAGCAACACAAAAGATACAGACATGTATTAAAAAATATACAATAGTGTGCAATTGAAAATATGTGCAAATTAGAGATATGCTGTATGACAATCCACTAGTCTGGAAATATTTGATTTAGAAACCCAGCAATGTGCAGTCCCCAATGTGGTGGTGCACCATCTGCCTGGAAAATGATGATTGGTTGAAGGTCATCCAGTTGTGGTGACATATTCAGCAAGGTTATTATCGTTAACGAAAACCAACAAAATGCTGAAAACTAGAATTGAAAGAAACATTTTTAACTGAAATAAATAATAAGTATGATTAAAAGTAAAAAAAATTATCACTAACTGAAACTGGATTGTGTGCTTACAAAACTAACTAGTATAAAAATTATGGATAAAATTCCCTGCATTTTCGTCTAGGTCAATGTCGAATTGCTATGAAATTGATTTATTTCGGTCAAGCGATTTTAGCTGGCAACACCATACGACACTTCATGGTTCGTCACTTGTCGTTTAGTCATTTTCTCGTCCCCACTCTACCTGGCAACATGGAGACTGAAGTTGGAAGAAAGCAGCAGAGTCCTGTATGGGATTTCTTTGAATATGACGGCGAAGAAGATAAAAGATATGAAAAAACCAAAACTAAATTAAAACTAAGCATTTAGGAAAAAAATGAAAAACAAAAACTAGCAAACCTGCACTAAAAACTAATTAAAACAATATGAATTAGAGAAAAAAAAAGTCAAAACTAAATAAAACTGAACTACAATGAAAAATCCAAAACTATTATAACCTTGATATTCAGTCCAAAGGTCAAGGTCAAGATTTGCACTAATTGATCTGTTGTTGATAAAAAAACGCACTAATATTTCAATTAGACATGATCCCACAATGTGATTAAAAACCACTGAGTACATAGAACAAATCTGATTAACATATATCATCAGTTACATTTGTAATTTTTGTTTTTAATTGTAAAGAGACTTTGTGGACACCCTGTATAAGTAAGACTGTAATAGGTTTTAAATCACTGATGTGTGTGGTGCCATTATAATAAAATAAAACTAGAGGCAGTGTGTGTCAGATGCAGTGTTGAGCAGAATAAGAACAGAATGTTTTACATTAATACTGAGTTTCTCATCCTAAATATCAATAATGCACTGGTGGTTCTGTTTATTATGTATTTTGGTGTGTATTTACAGCCCACACCTATTCAAATTTTAACTCAGCCAGATGTTTTTGTTTTGGTTTTTTTTGTGACTTTGCTTTGTCCTGGTCCTCCCTCAGGAAAACTAAAGTGAAGGACAAAGATCCCAGAGCTTCACCTGGAAACAGGTACAGATGCATCACAGTCCTGAACACTAGAACCAATGAACCCTGTCCTGAAATGGGATGTTTTTCCCAAGACTAAGGGCATTTTCACACCTGAAAGTCTGAAAAAAGGCATTCTTTTCAACCAGTCTTATTTTTTGTTTTCACGCTACAATTTTGCATTGTTGCTGCTGTCATCATGTATATGTGCTGCATCTCTCTGTATAAACCGCTGAGCTCCTCACATCAGCATGTTGCTAATGAGGCTCATTTTAACTTCTTCCACCTTCCTCTTTCCATACAGTGCCATGCATAAATTCCTGTGATTCATCCAAAAGTACAAACTATCCAAAAAAGAACCCTTCATTTTGATTTGGACCGACACACACTCTTCTTATCAGACCAAAAACTAGATGTTTGGTCAGTAGTGAGGTCTGGGGAGGGGGACACCTGCAAATCTGGTTTGGTCTAAAGCACAAACGAAGCAGGTGTAAAAGTGCCTATTCGTAAATTAAAATTAAAGATCAACATATACAGTTCTGTGCAGAAGTCACAGGCCAATATCAGGTTTATTGGTCTAGTAAAGTTCTAATGACCACACATTTGCATTTCTCAGTCTCTGTATTAAAGGGGTCATATTTTGCTAAACCCACTTTTATTAGTCTGTGGTTCATTTCTTTGTGTATTTGGACCCTAATAGTTGATAAAGTTTGAATTTGAACCCTCCAGGTGCTGCAAAGCTATCTTTATATTCATTTTGGCAAAAATGTAGTGGATTTCTACAACCCGTTTCAATTCCTGTTTAATTTGTTACATTTTATAACTAGTTACGTCACAACATTTGTACATATAAGGTCAAGACTTCCGACGAACATTTCTCTGAGTGCGACACAATTATTTGTCAGCAGCAGCGGTTGTAGTGAAAACTGAGAATATGTCCAAATTTCGAGCCGATTACCTAAAATGTTCAGTTGTTGGTTGTATTAATGAACACAAGTGGTTGAACAGGACAGAGCAGCACAGTCAACAACCCAGAAAAGGGTGGGGTCATGTGCATTTAAAGGGCCAGCGCTCAAAACGACCTTTCTAGTGTCATTAGTCAGAAATAGGATTGAAGATGGACCTGTGGAGTTGAATTAATGAAGAATTCAGACCCAAACATAGCATTTACAGTTCATTGTAGACCACAGGGAGATGTTTGAAAATGCAGAATTCCATTTTAAAAAAAAAAGCAAAATATCACTCCTTTAAGATTAAATCTGATATATGTGACATATGAACAGCAGTAAAAACAAAAGTTTCAGTGAAAAACAGCATCTTTAAACCATAGTGGTAATATTTAGTGTGACCTCCCTTTGCATTTAACATGTCTTTAACCCTTTTGTTCAGACAATGTGACATTTATAGCATTCATTTTCTGATGTTTTATTCCAGGTTTCATTCAACACGTCAGATGTTTTTAACTGCTTGTGCTGCTTCTTGTCATGGGGTCAAGGGTCACTAAATAGTGACTTTAACCTTTAGAACCCATTTAGTTCAGTTTTTATGTGTCTTTTAAGACTGTGCACATATTTCTTGTATTTTCTTGTTGTATCCGAAGAAAAGAGAATGAGAAATAATTATGTATGTTCATTTCAACCCTGCAAAAACAACAAAAATGAAGGCAGCTTTAGACCTTTGCAAAGTATGGTATAAAAATCTGGATTTTAGACAAGCACATAACACATCAGTTCTGTTTTTATAATTATCTTGAGCCCTCACACTATGGCGCTAATATAGAGCCAACCATTTTGCAGAAGTCTACATAATGAAATCTGTGAAAAAAATGAATGTGAATAGCCTTTAATCAGAGATGACTGATTTGCTTTAGTGGAAGTCTGTGACACCTGGTTCATATTCTCAGGCAGGAAAAAATAAAAAAAAACAAAACTGTGCAACATGCACTTACAGTTGTGCTCATAAGTTTACATACCCTGACAGAATGTGCATGGGATAGTCTTGGATGATTTAACATGACAATGACCAAAAACAATATAATATAAATATATATCTGTGATATTAAAATGGGGTCACGAGCCAAAAAAGTTTGGGAACCACTGGTTTAACCCATAAAGGCCCAAATATCCACCACCGACCAAAAGCATCCATTGATCTAAACTGTTTAATACCTGTTGAGCCACTAATCCTATAAATACATGTAAATAATTAGTGTAAAATAGTTTGTCATCTTTTCACGGTCATCAGATATGACCCATTTGGACATTCAGAGGCTCTGCAGTTACCATGGGAACACCGTCATCTTCTACAACATTGATTCACCAGTAAAACCCATGGAGTTGGATCAATGACAGTGGATGGAGACATGGGTTTATGTTCAGTTAATGATATATTTGATTGAAAAAGTCAGTTTTTCTTCAGTTTTCTCTATTTTGATGTAATAACTTTTGAATAACTCATGTTCATGTTCTCCCCGTGTCTGCATGGGTTCTCTCTGGGTACTCCAGCTTCCTCCCACCATCCAAACACATGCACTGATAGGTTAATGGGTTAATCTAAATTGCCCCATAAGTGTGAATGTGAAAGTGATTGTTTGTTTCTATATGTCAGCCCTGGGATGAACTGGTGACATGTCCAGGGTGAACCCTGCCTTCGCCCATAAGTAGCTGGGATAGGCTCCAGCGACCCCTGTGACCCTAGTGAGGATAAAGCAGGTTCAGAAAATGAATGAATATAAATAAAATATAGGAAATTAAATATAGGAAAATACATCATTTACAGTAAAAACTGCAAAGTACAAAGGATAATATAGTAATAACGTGATAAATCACTTAAGAAAGGTTAAATCTAGAGAAAAATTCATTTGGGAACTGAGAGAAAAATAACTCTGGGTCTCTATGGGTTAATGTGTCAAACTCTGCTGTTTGCTTGTTTGTTTCAGCTCCACAGATCCTTCAGCTGAAGACAGTCCAGAGAAACTCAAGGCCAAGGTACACATGGTTTCCACAGAGATCTTATATTATCTGCATATGAATGTTTTAAGCTCTCGGTGTAATGACCTGTGATATAATGGTGCATATAAGTCATCTGGCTTTGATGTGTGGTGTTATTTTTGTTGAACAGACATCCCTTACATGGCCCCACTTCTTCTCCTATTCATATTACTTGGTATTGTATTCATTACTGTTTTTGCTCAATTTTACTTCAATCCACTGAAATGGAAATGAGTTGGTGCTCTAAGAGGTAAACAGGATTTATCCCAATCACCAACACACAAAAATTGCATTAACAGCAGCATCATTCTGAATATCTTCTATAATCTTGTATTTTCAATAACACTGCGATAAAAATCCGCTTTGACAAGTCTGAATCCAATTTTACAGAAAACAAACATTGGTTCCCGAACGTATTACGAGCAAGTTAAGTATTTCACATTCTATCTCAAATCAGTTAAGCATCATCTTGATAAACGCAGATTAAACTTGTTAAAATGGGCATTTGTTGCAGTGGAGGAACTTGCATGAAGGCTGTTTCTAATCCTTTGTAATATCAAATGTGGGTACCATAGGATTAAATGGAGATTATTTTTGATCCTGTACCAATCCAGTCCTGTCCCCCTCCAAAGAGATGCTCCCAGCTAAAGACGAGTGCACATGGAAAGATATATCGGTGCAGAATTTATGAGCATCAATAGTTATGCAGAGCTTTAAGTGCCTGCAGAGCTGAAAACCTGAACCTACAAGATTAGGTTGGCTTTTACCTCAGGTGGTACTGAGACTCAAAGAACTTCTCAGAAACACTCTCAACCTAATAATAAAGCTCTAGATGTACTGTTCCAAAGCTTTTTCCTTTTTCATGATACAAAATGTTTTTACTCATCTCTTTTTTGTCTTTTACTGAGACGAGCAACAGAAGTACAATATGTGCCAGGAGGAGAAACGCGAATAAGAAATGTTCTGTAAATAAATATTGCTCTGTATTACTTAAGGCAGGGATGTCAGGGGTCATATTCAGCCCAATTCGATCTCAAGTGGCCCGGACCAGTAAAATAATAATATAATAACATAGAAATAAAGACTCCAGATTTTCTTCTTGGTTTAATATGAAGAAAAAAAAAAAATTACACTATGCCTTTAATAATGATAACTCCAAATGTTTTTTTGTTTCAGCGCAAAAAATAGAATTAAATTATGAAAATATTTACATTTACAAATTATCCAAGCAAAAAAGATGTGAATAACCTGAAAAAACTGAAGAAAAATAAGTGCAATTTTAACAATATTATGGCTAAACTTATTTATGCATGTGCATTATGGATATCCTTTAACAATTAAATGTGAATAACCTGAACAAATATAAACAACCTTAAAATGTCTAAAGAAAATTAGGTGCAGTTTAACAATTTTCTGCCTGTTATTAAATATTTTATGTATATGTAGATAGGATTCGTAATGCACAAGTATAATTGATAAGTTGAGGCATAATACTGTTAAAATTGCACATTTTTCTTAAGAAATTTCAGTTTTTTCACATTATTACCTCTGCCAAGGAACAGTGGAGGTATGTTTTCTTTGGGGTTTGTATGTTAGCAAGATAACTCGGAAACTTATGGAATTTTTTTTTTTTTGCACAAAAAAACAGAACAATTTGGAGTTGTCATTATGTAGAGGCTATGTGATGTTATTTTTTTCATATTAAACCAAGAAGAAAATTTGGAGTCATTATTTATGTTATTATGCTATTATTTTACTTGAGATCATATTTGTCTGTATGTGGAACCTGAACTAATACAAGTTAGTTGATAGTTAATATCTTCAGGGGAATTTTTGCACTATCCAAATTCATCCCACGGGCCGGTTTTGAACATTTGGTGGGCCGGTTTTGGCCCACGGACCGCATGTTTGGCACTCCTGATTTAAGGTGATCAGATGAATCAGATCCTTAGCTGTATTTTTGTACAGATCACATTGTACCTTCTTTTCTCCTCTATATAGTGTGTAATTCTGCCCGGTGTTGTGTCTCTAGCTGACTGATCACACCTCCTGGAGCTTTAATACTGTAATTCCCAAACGTCCACACTTCATCTCCTTCACACTCCCAAGGACAGGAGGGAGATTTTAAAGTTGGGCTCCATCCAGCTACATCATTTCTTATCACTCATCTCGGTCTGTATTATAATATTGAAACATCTGAAGACTGAGGGAAAAGCCTGCCTTATCACAGTCTATTAAGCAGCTCAAATACTTGCATCTACTGTCATTTTTTTATCGACTGTTAAAAAGAGGATTATCCGTCCCTTTTGGATGCGCATTTGAGGGAAATTCTGTTTGATTCATCCACACTTCATTCAGTTTCTCTGTTTAAGAAAGTGATTTAATAACTCACCCTTGATTAAATTTAGAATATCAACATACTAATGCAACATTTTTAATCAATAACACTTCACTGTAATGTCGATGTGAGAGAAGCACTCCAACTAATCAGCTAAATTCACTTCCAGTGCCAGTTGGCTCTCACCATGAGTCTCATGAGTGCGCTGTTGATTTTTTTTTTTTTTTTAGGGACCCACACTGAACGACGACCTGAGTGCCAGCAGCAGCAGCTCAGTGGAGATCAGCGGGCTGTTGAGCGAAGCTAAAATGTCGGGTCGTTCACACACCCTGGCGCTCTCTTCAGACGAGGTATCATTGAATGCATTGTATTTTTGCCCCCATGTTTCCCCCCAGTTCTGAGCTACGGTTCAGAAATGGTTGATCCATTCTGGAATCAAGGTTGACATCAGTCCCATAAATATAATTCTAGGAATCTTAAATAACAATTCAGTTAAACTGGTAAACACAATTACATTATAGGGAAAAATCTTTATTTTCAAAAGTCAGAGTAGGGAAGATCTTTGTTGATCGTACTTTAAGACTAAAATATAGCAACAATTTGTAATAGAAAAAATTATTGCCACAAACAAAAAGAGGTTAGAAGTGCATGGTCAAAAGTGGGAGGTGTTTGGTTGGGACTGATGTCAGCTGAGACTGATTCTTGGAGGGAGGAGGAGGAAGATGGAACCTGTTGGGATGTGCTTTTTGTTTTTTTTTTTTAATGTAAAATGATGTGAGGGTATTTTTAGGACTCCAAGGTACTTTTGTTGTTTGGTTTTGTCTTTCGTCTTTTAAAATCAGTTTGTCTATTGTATGTTTATTTTTTGTTTTTTTCTGTCTAGTCTCTTTGTTTTCTGTCTATTGTCTTCTAACGTGTGTGTGTGTGTATACACGTATAGGTATATTTTGTCCACTGTCTTTTTTTTTTCCTCTCGTGATTTTTGTTTATTGTCTAGGTTTTTGTCTATTGTCATCTATTAGTTTTTTGTTGGTTTTTGTTTCTGTTTTTTTTTTCCCCTTGTGGCTATTGTCTTTATTTTTGTTTTGGCTTTTGCTTATTGTTTTGGTTTTTTTTTCTTTTTTTTTCTGGTGACTTGTAGTTTGTTGTTGTGATTTTGTAAGTAAAAATAAAAATAATTTGAAAAAAAAAAAACAAAAAAAAACAAACAACTGTATCATTGAAGTTAAGCCCTCGTTGAATTAGTCAGGTCTGAAGAAATGTATGGGTCATTTTACATTCACGTATTCAAACATTAGTATGCACAGGCTGTTGTAGGGGAGGACAATTTGTTTCTGCCCTATGTGTTGCTTTGTTAACAATCCAGTCATGTGTCTGTCTGTTTTTTTTTGTCTTCTATGCTGCCACATTCAGAGTCTGGATATGATAGATGATGAGGTGAGACTGAGGTTGGAAGCCTCCAGAGGACATGTGTTTTACTGCCTGCATGTCTGCATGTGTATAAACCAGTAGCCCACGGGTGTCAAACATACAGCCCGCGGGCCAGAATCGACCAACTAAAAGGGTCCAGTCTGGCCCGTGGGTTGAATTTATGGAATGGAAAAATTACACTTAAGATATTAACAATCGTGTTAGTTTAGGTTTTACATTCAGCCCAATTTGATCTAAGATGGGTCAGACCAGTAAAATACTATCATAATAACTTATGAATAAACACAACTCCATATTCTTCTATGTTTTAGTGTAAAAAAAATGTAAAATTATATGAACATGTTTACATTTACAAACTAACCTTTCACAAAAAATGTGAATAACCTGAACAACATGAAATGTCTTAAGAAAAGTACTGAACAAAAATTGAACTAAATATTGAACTAAAATGAGTTTGACACCCCTGCATTAGCCTGTTCCTCATTCCCAAACATTATTCGTTGTACTGAAGGACTCTTCTTTGTTGTCTGTCCCATAGTCATATGAATTTCCTCCTGAATATACCATAGTTTACTCCAGCAGAAATTGGTCTGTATTTTTTGAACACATTTCCAGAAGTGCATCATCTAACTTTTGTCTGTTTTCCTTCTTTGATATGTTTAGATACTAGATGAAGGACAGCTCCCAAAGCAGTATCAGTGGCAGAATCGCAGCATTACAGAGTGGACATCCCAGCAAGTGGCCCTCTGGCTCATGGGCCTCAACTTAGAACACCATATCCCAGAATTCACTGCCAAAAACATAGATGGAGAACAGCTGCTGCAGCTGGACAGCACTGAACTGAAGGTACCTTAAGACTTGAATTGGGTAGTAGTAGTAATAGTGGTATTAGTGGTGGTGGTGGTGGTGGTAGTAGTAGTAATGGTGGTGGTGGTGGCAGTGGTAGTAGTAGTAACGCTGGACTGGGACAAAAAAAATCGGCCCAGTCATTTTGAGCTGAGACCTGCCCACCAGGTATTGATGGAAAGACAAGGAAGCCTATGAATGAAAACAGACTTTTTGTGACCATGCTTATACACTGCCTTGTTGGTATATATGTAGTTGTCAAACTTAAACCTACACCATTCTCCCAGTCCCATTATTATTATTTTCCCATGATGCATTTTGCACCCTCTCGTCACCCTCGTGGACAAAAATGTCCACACACAAAAAACAACTATAAAATCATCATACATTAATTTTTTTTAAAAATAAATTTCTTAAACAACTTACCTCCTGCTCAAAACTACCAAACATTCAAAAATTTCCAGGATTTTAACCCATTAAATTCCAGTTTAATAATTTGAATTCTGAGTGATTTATTACAAAAAACCCACAAAAAATGTAATATTTTCCATAAAATTCATTAGTGTGAACATTTATTGTGTAAACTGTAACATCTGTGAAAGCTTCAACAACAAAACAGACACAACAGAAC
>JAPQRP010000003.1:10812452-10823789 GCA_037367295.1 Apogon hyalosoma
AAGATGACGGTGTTTCCACGGTAACTACGGAGCCTCTGAACGTCCAAATGGGTCATATCTGATGACCATGAAAAGGTAATAAACTGTGTTTTATACCAGTTACTTACATGGATTGATAGGATTAGTGGCTCAACAGGTATTAAACAGTTTAGCTCAGTAGATGCTTTTGGATAACGGTGGATGTTTGGGTCTGTATGGGTTTAATATTTAAGTATCACTTGGACGTAGATTCTCAGTTCGGTATTTTCTCTTAAATCAGAGATAGTTAATTCGGTTCATCTGTTGTTATCATCTGATTGATAGACTTCTTCATTCTATCACTGTTCTATTAAGCTTTAAAACTCCACTGTGGTTCGACCTCTGACCTCTCTCGAATAGGTTTAGTGTAGTTGTAATCTTTATATGGCATATGAGAGTGTAAAGGTCACACACATAAGTGGGTGTGTATGGACAGAGAGGTTAAGTTTTTATACATGAGTAAGAGTCCACAATCAGGGTCTGTAGCGCCACATTATGTAATAATGATGCAATATGTAATAATGCAATCATTTTTCACCTCATTATGTAATAATGCTGCATTTTGTAGGAAAAATTCTAGAACAAATTTTGTAATAAACTTTGCTGCATTTTGTAATAATGCAAACACATTCTCCATCATAATGAATACAGTTACATTTGATTTAGGTTTGACCAATAAATCATCCTCCTAGTTTTTTTTTATGAATTCTAATTAAGCTGGAATGCTTAATGTTGTTCTGCTAGTATGATGGTTTTTCCAATTAAGGCATTAATTTCAATGTTTTTTTTTTTTTTGATGGTTTATTACATAATGCACCAAATCATTCCATTTTCTTTAAACAAAAAGGGCTACACTTGCTTTTGTAATAACAGTGCAATATGTAATAATGTAATAATTTTTCACCTCATTATGTAATAACGCTGCAATTTGTAATAAAATTCTTGAACGCATTTTGCAATAACTTATTACATATTGCACTGTTATTACATCATGCGGCGCTACAGGGTGCAAGTGTCAGGTTTAAGTAGTTTGATCAAGACCACATCTGTTATAATTCCAACCATTAATCAAATAGTTTTCAACTATCAAATTAATCATCAACTTTTGTCTCTAATCTATTTGAGTGTTGATTGTTCTTTATAGTTATTCTATAGTTCCAAGTTATTATTCCTTTTATGTCTTCAGTGCTGCAATGATAAATTAATTACTTGTCAATTATTAACTTAATCGAACACTAGTTTGCTCGTCAATAAGTAGTTAATCAGTCATTTTAAAGGAAATAAACAGTAAAAATTCTAAGATTCCCCTTTCTTAAACGTGAATATTTTCTGATTTCTTTTGTCCTTTATAACAGTATACTGAATATATTTAGGTTGTGGATAAATATGACATTAGAAGATATTATGTTCTGGGAAACTTTTTTTCACAATTTAAAGGCAAAATTTATTCAAACCATAACACATATATTGACATTAAAATTAATCACTCTTTGTACCTGTAATAGTCTGGTTTATAGAATAATGTTTTAGAAATTTCAAGGGAAACAAAATCAGCTGATTCCAGATTCTTATTTCCCTTTTGGGAAACACTGGTCTGCATTTTTCACCTCTTTTCAACATTTTATGGACTGAACAACTAATTAATTGAGTAAATATTCAGTAATGTTTGTTAGAGTTGGAGCCATAATGGATGCGTTCTAAAACACCTTTGGCTTTTAGGCCTTTGGTCAGGTTTATCAGTCCATTAAGTAAACACTGTGGTAAATAGTAGCAGCTCATGTTTGTTGTGCTCCCATTTGATCAGGTTCCCATATTACATCAGTTTAGCAGCGGTGAAACAGTCATGGTTCCCACACCTTTTCACAGATAAAACTTTTCCACCATTTTCAAAGACAGTGATTTCCATGTCTATTCAAAACCTTTAAGCACGTGAAGAAAATTTTAATCAATGTACGAAAATTAAAGATTGCAGGAAGGATTGTTATATTAGAGACTTAAAAATGCATTATAAAAACTACAAGGTCAACTTAATTTACAGCATTTCCAAAAGGTTTTCTTTAGTTAGTGAATTTTATTACAGACAAAATTCAGGAATACAAACTCATCAAGTGTGAAAAAGTTAACAAAGATCCAAACATGCCAAAATTCTACTATCTGTAAAATGTGGATTTATCTTTATTTGGAATCAGGGTAGGGAAATACACCTAAGAATGAATTCAGTTCACTGCTACTTAAATTTGACTTTTTTTTTTTTTTTTACTTTTTAATATTTGTATATTATTTCTACATAAACTGCGTAGCCAAAAAATTTAAAATGACATAAATAAGAACAAAGTCCCTATCTAGATTTTTCTCAGCAAATACCTCAGATCTTTCCATTAAATATTTCCTTCAGTGATTAATGTATTTCATCTCCAACATGTTCTTTAACCCTTTAACTGATGCAGTGGTTTCTCATTTCTTAAAGATCCATCAGTTTGGTAGAGAACATAAAGACTGGACTGTGTTTCAGTGGATAAAGGTCATGTGGTCTGATGAGTCCAGATTGACCCTGTTCCAGAGTAATGCACACATCTGGGTGAGAAGAGAGGTGGATGAAGTGATTACCCATCATGCCTAATGACTATAGTACAAGCCTGTGGGGGCAGTGTTACGGTTGGGGGTTGAATTAGTTGGTCAGGTCTAGGTTCAGCAGCGTTATGTGTCTGTAAAAAGACTGAAATAAGTGCTGTGAAATTCCATAAACTTACTGAAATGATGCTAGGAAATCCATAATGTGACGCTAATGACCATCCAACAAAATATTAGAGCGTGTATGTGTATGGATATGTGTGTGTATACGTATGTGTTTATGTATGTATGTATATGTGTGTGTGTATGTGTATATGTATGTGTGTGTATATGTCTGTTTATATATGTATGTATATGAGTATATGTATGTATATGTATGTAGTTGAATATGTATGTATTTGAGAAAATAGCTGTTATAAGGCCTGTGATGATCTGGTAACAGGTCCAGGGTGAACCCCGCCTTCGTCCTTAGGTCGTCGGGATAGGCTCCAACATCACCGTCATCCTCACAAGGACCAAACGGTTTGGAAAATGGGTGGATATTGCTGACATTTCACTTCAAAATGACAATTTGTTCTAAGCTCTTCATGATTCTCATACATCCTATTTGATCTCAGGATTCTAATTTCACTAAAAAGTGAGGCATTGGTGCTCAAAAAAAAAAAATAAAATAAAATAAAATTCCATGCCTTTTCCACAATTCTGGATGATTTGTATCCAACAATACAGATTCAGCATCATCATCATCTTCATCTTGATTCCAGATCATAACCGGGACATGATTAATGTTTGTTTCGGTTTCACCAAACCTCCTACAGCTGATCATTATGTATTGCAGTAGCGCTTTTCCCTATTTTGTCTATCCGGTATCCATGTTATCCATCATCATTTCATTTCTGGAGCTCAACAACAACATAATTCTATGTTTTTCCAGTAAACTACTCCAGAAACTACTTGACTGTTTTGCTGTCAACAGGTAAACTTAAGCAAAATGAGCAAACATCACAACAACAACAACAACAAGTGCCACTTTTGATTTTGTGGGGGCTGGGAGGATATGCCACCCACTGATCACTCTAATAGGTAGAATAATTCCATGACTTTTCCAATTTTTTTTTTATGCTCATATGAAACCTGCACGAGATGAGGTTAAAACAAGATCATAAACCTCAAGGTTCACAATCTGCCCCACTTCAATTCAGTAAAAAGAAAAAGGTTTCACATTTAAGCTGAAGTCACCCCTTTTGTGAAATGGACGTTGAACGGACCTTATTTTCCCTCCTTTTATCTATGAGAATGAGCTTGTGTAGTTCTGTGTTTGTATTTGCTGTATCGCTAATGATGCAGTGACCGGAAACAGAGAAAGAAGTGGAGAAAGGTATCAAAGTGAGGACAGACTTTGACAAATGGGCACTTCAATGAAGGGGAAAACCCAGCAGGACGGCCTGTGCTGCGCCTGCATTGGCATCGGACCACTAAGAACCACTGTACCATGTCTGCTACAGGGGCAGACAAACAAAGCAGAGTTTCCTAAAACAAGATGAGGGCGATGAGAGAACAATGTGGCTCAGATTTGTTAAAAAGGACTTTGTACTATGAGGATAATGTACTGAAAGACAAACAGTAAGATCTGAGGAAAAATGTACATTAAATAATTAATTTTTCAGTTTAGTTGTAGTTGGAAATAGTCAAATATCTGTATCTATTCTTTTTCTATTCAGTTTTTGTTTTTTATTAGTGATACAGTTAACAAGACATAGTGGACAGAACAACTAGAAAAGCAGTCGAAGAGCACAGACCTCCACCAAGGCAGATCAGTCCCCCTCCCCCTGATCAACATCAAGATGTAATCATTTGTTCCTTGTGCCAGTATCAACATTTCCTGAAAATTTCATCAAAATTCGTCCATAACTTTTTGAGTTATCTTGCTAACAGACAGACAAATAAACAAACCCTGATGAAAACATAACCTCCTTGGCAGAGATTACAAATAAACAAAAGAAAAATCAAGCAAATAAACAAACCAACAACAACAAAATGACAAACAACAATGACAAAATCATATTACGATGAAAAAGACAATAAATGTAAAGAGCAAGTAAATAATATAGATTGATTAAGGGCGATAAGGAAAAGGGGAAGGGGGGAGAATGAATGAAAGTGAGAAGGGAGGGAGGAGTGAAAGGGAAAATGATAACCATTATAATAATGATCATGATAAAAACAACAACATAAACATAACAACTACTTTTGTGGAAGTTCCCAAATAATTTTTTTCACTATTTTTAACATTTCTAAGTGATTTATCACCATGTATCATAAAATAATCCTCTGTATTTAGCATTTTTTCTGTGAAAACATTAAATTTTTCCAATATTTAATTTACTGATTATATAGGTGTTCATAAAAGCTCAAATTAAAGTTGAGGATTATTATATCAAAAAAGAGAGAACTGAAGAAAAAGTGACTTTTTTAGTAAAATCTATCATTAACTGAACATAATCCAAGTGTGTCCATCCACTGTCATTGATCCAACTCCATGAGTTTTACTGGTGAATCAGTGTTGAAGATGACAGTGTTTCCATGGTAACTATGGAGCCCCTGAACGTCCAAATGGGTCATATCTGATGACCATGAAAAGATGATACACCAATTATTTACATGTATTGATAGGATTAGTGGATCAACAGGTATTAAACAGTTTACATCAGTAGATGCTTTTGGTCAGTGGTGGGTGTTTGGGTCTTCATGGGTTATAACACTTATTGTACTTTTTGAATCTAGAACTCAAAAGTCTCTTGTAGTTTCATTTCAGTATTTCCCTAAGTTTCTTGTGCAGGAGAAACGTATGATTTTCAATATAAACATGTAATTTCAAAGCATGTTTTGTATATTTACAGCGGATGGTCGGAGAGTCGGCCTGTGACAGAAGGATCACCAGTTCGATTCCCCGGACTGGCAGAGTAATTGTTTGCTGACGTGCCTTTGAGCACGGCATTTAACCCCCCCATTTGCTCCCTGAGTGCCTGACATGGCAGCCCACTAGTGTTCTAATTTGTGTTTCTGTATGTTCAGCTAATGACGGGTTAAACGCAGAGGTTCAGTTTCAGCATGTGCTGTATGTCCACATGTAGAACACAGACAAATAAAGATTCCTAATTAATTCTAAACAAAATAAAATAAAATAGGTAAAGATGAACACTAGAACCCAACATCAAGTTAAATCCACTTTAGTTTACATTAGTTTAGAATGGCTTGGATGCTGCATATAAGCCTTGTGATGGTAGAAAAACCTGTATTTATTTTACTTCCACCACAGTCTGTCAGTCTGTATCTAGTGCTTCAGACAAATCATTCAGATTTCTTTTGTCCCAGTTAACACTGAACAGTACAAACGCATTTTGCTCATTCTAGATCAGAGATCAAGGTCAGAAAAAATTCCCAAAATTCCAACTGGGTCAAAGCTCATCTAATTTCTTTCTAATTTCTCACATAGGTGTAGACTCTAAAGCCCTAGAGCAGGGGTGTCAAACTCATTTTAGTTCAGGGGTCACATACAGCCAATTTTGAACTCAAATAACCTACGAATAAAAACAACATTTTTCTCTTTGTTTTAAAAAGTAAAAGTGCTGTTTTACCATTATCATATAGTCTCATTACACATGCACATTACAAATACACAAAACATTTAGTAGCAGGCAGAATATTGTTAAAATTCCACTTATTTTGTGCTTGTTCACAATTTATTCATATTTTTGTGAAAAGATAGTTTGTAATTGTAAACACTTTCATCATGTAATTTGACTTTTTTGTTTTAATCAGCTGTTTTTATTGATTTAAAATTTCAGTTTGCAAGAATAAACAAATTCAACATTACACAACAAAACGTGTACACTACACCTACATTACACACAGAACACAACCCTCTGCCCCCCCACCCTTATTCCCCTCCTTGTGGGACACAGTCTGCTACTGAGAGTCTGACAAATAAAGTAAAAATCTAAATAACTGAATAAACCCAGTATTAATCAGACTGGACATATAAAGTTACCATAGATGAGAATCTCAAAAATCATGACAACAGTTTCTTAACATCTTCTGCAGCTTTTTTCCATATCTCCAGTGTTCTAAGCTTGGCATTATTAATACAAACTACTGTTGACCGAAGAGGTCAGGGGTCACTCGGTCAATACCTAAAAAACTAAAATGGACTATAACTGAAAAACGAGTGGAGATAGAGACTTAGTTACTATTATTGACAGATAGGAAACCTGGCATGGGCTTCAAAATGGAGTCATGACCTTTGACTTTGAGCGACCTTAAAAGGTCAAACCCATAGTCTCACCTTTTGAGAGGGAGATGTCCATTAAGAGCTAAAACATTTGCGACAGGCGGGGTTTGTTGTGCCTGGCACCACTTGTTTTGTCTTGTTTTGTTTGGTATGGTACATATGTTATGTATTTATTTATTTACTCATCTTCTAGTTCCCCTTTCGGGAACTTCTACTTATGCATCTCATTGTACCTTGTTTGACATGCATTTATATTTGAAAAACCCCAATTAAAAAACAAAACAAAAATTTTTTTTTTTTTTTTTGCTGCCATCATGCCAGCCAACCAGTGCTTATGTTCTATCTCAGTGATCTTAAATCTGGAGTTATCATTTAAAAGATGAAGTGCATGTTTCAGTGGGGTAATTTGACTTTTTTCACACTAAAACAAAGAACTATTAAGGCACTCGGAGAGCGCAGATCCCCACCAAGGCAGATCAGTCCTCCCCCTGTGCCATGATTAATTTACTCCTAAAGTGAATTCCTAGACCTTGAAAGCCTATTACATTGCATTGGATTCACATTAATATTATCTATATTGTGGAGTTATATATGCATATGTTGAAACTGGCCCTATATCACAATGATAAAGAATCCTTCAAAAAATTCCTAGATCCAGACAGTGATCGGGATCACCACCCAAATTTAATGATTTGTTCCTTGTGCCAGTATCATTTCCTGAAAATTTCATCAAAATCCTTCCATAACCTTTTGAGTTATCTTGTTAACAGACAGACAGACAAACCCCAATGAAAACAACCTCCTTAGTGGAGGTAAAAATTTGGAGTGGTCATCATTTATAAACTTTTATGCTATTATTTTATTTGTCCAGTCCACTTGAGATTGAATTGATCAGTATGTGGAACCTGAACCGAAATGATTTTGACACCGTTGACTGTTAATATCGTCAGTGTAATTTTTGTATTTGACAAATTGTAGACCCTGATGCTAAAAGTACTGAAGTCACAAAAAAAAAAGTCTGTTAAAAATACTTATAGAGTGGACTTAGCTAAACAAATACATGTTTATAAGCTTAACTTGAATTGTCCAAAAATGTGACTTCAGTACTTTTAGCATCAGAGTCGTCAATTCATCCCACGGGCCAGAATGGACCCTTTAGTGGCCTGGCTTTGGCCCTGGGCCATACGTTTGACACCCCTGACCTAGAGTTTCAAAAGGACTGACCTTCATGATTTGCATCATCATGCTGGGGATATTATTGTGCAGATTTAACCGCCTTCATAGATGTTTCTGCTCTCTTTGTGCTTCTAGTTTAGCATAAAATGCCACCAGCTTTTAAAGCTATAGATATGAAGAAAAAACCACAAGAGGTGTAAGATGGAAGGATGTACTGACTTTTTATTATGTTTTTCTACATTCACTGGTCCTTTTTAGTAGTGAACCGCAACTTCAGAACAGTAACACTTGGCCTGTGAATGTGATGTTTATGCAGTATAAAAAGCACACATCTGTTATTTTATACACAATTTCCAAACCATGAAAGTGTGATTAAGATTTAAACAGTGTTAGGGGTCAAGAAGTTTGTAAGTACAGAGGTTTAAGTCAACATACTGTATGATCCAAATATCATTATCCTCATCGCATAACTGCCTACGTCATACACAAATAGACAAAAGTATTGGGACACGTTGAATTCAGGTGTTTCTTTTCTAACAGGGGTCTGGGATACAAAACAATAATGACAAATGCCATAATATAGTTTAATATTGTGATAAATATCATTGCACTGGTTAGTTTGATTTGAATTGTTATCTTTGCTTCCAAAAAGCCTCAGAGAGGCTTTTCACTTAATTTCTCTAAACACTGATCATGCTTTTCCTTTATCTATGACTGTGATGTAAAATGTTCTACCTCTAAATTTGTAAAATATTTTTCATGCTCTGACTGTAAATAATAATTTTCTACTACAATTAACCACAGACTTTCTTCACATCTCACTAGGAAGAAAAATCTCCCATTAAACTTAAAAAGGAAATATTGATATTTATAAAGTACATCGCCAAAAATATTGGGACACATCATGGCTACAGATGTAAGATGCCCTGTTCATGATGATTTGAGATGAAAACATCAATATTAAAAATCAATGATATTTATCACAATATAAAACTATATTATGATATTTGTTTTGTATCCCAGACTTCTGTTAGAAAAGAAACACCTGAATTCAATGTGTCTACATACTTTTGTCTGTATAGTGTATGCTATGTGCTATTATGCTATGAGGCTAACCATATACAGCTGCAATATGGTAAAGCACCTAATGACTTGTTTTTGGCAGTACAATGTGTGTAATGTTAATATGACTCTGCTAAATTTAACTCATCTACTCTGTATCCTTCTATCACATAAACACATAGTATTGAATCTGAGTGTAATGGCTGACAGTAGGTCATGGTTCCCTTCTGTACAATTTGAATTTTGCGCAGATATTAACACACTCTAGATTAAATACTGTACATTCTGATCCTTTGTGCAGTTCTTATTACTCTCATAAAATGATTAAAAACATACATTTGAAAAAAAAAAAAAACGGCTTTATTTTCTGGCCCACTTATCTTCCTTTTCAGGTCAAGAATAACTTGGGATTTGTTCAAACTAATGAACGATCCCAAAATTCATTACTCTACTAATCAGTTTTTCACATTTTAACCAAACTCCCTTTCTCACGAAAAGGCACTTTATCGTTTTTCCTTATTGAAATCCCCATCCTCTAGGTCTGCATCTGTAAGTGCACTGTGGGATACCCACATCGGTCTAGCTCTAAAATTCCTCACAGTTTGTTCAAGTTCGAGGCTAAAATCAAGATAAGGTAGTTCATTAAAACTCTAGTTACAGGCACGTTTTTTACTAAAAACATGGTAAAACAGATTTTCTGTTTACATGATCACAGCTGATCCACTCCATTATTTTACATCAGATAAAACATACTGTTCCTATATTGATTTTAAATGTCTTGAAGGTGTGAGATACAGTACAGTAGCAATGCTGCCTGGTGTTACAACACCAATGAAGGTGTGTTGTGTTAAATCTGTGTAGCTTCTTGAGGCATTTATACAGAAAAACTGCATAGGTAAATAATCCAATCTAATGCAAAACGGTCTTAACCTGCACTGTTATTTATCCCAGACCGTTAGCCAGATTGTGAAATTTACAGGAAAACCAGGCAAAAACTTAAATACAAAACACAAATAGCTTGCATGCGTGTTATCACAACCATGTTACTATAGATAAATGACTAAAAAATGAGTGTATTGAGTGAGTGAGGCAGCATACGGATACATACACAAGTCCTAATGCATGAATTGCTCCATTCCCATTAGCAGCCTGTAATCATCTCATAATACAATTACATTTGGTGAGTTTCTAGTGAAATTGCAGAGACCAGTGTAAAGTCACACCGGGTAGTACGAGTTCAGTTTATCCTGCTGGTTTCTGTGTTGGGTTGAGCGAAACAGAGCTTTTATTTCCCCCAGCTCCTTCACAGCATCTCTTCATTACCTTCTCGAGTCCGTACATCCGTGAGGGAGCTGCTCCTACTTGCCCAGTTTCTTTGGGTCCTTGCTGGGCATGCACCAGTCGTCGGCCTCTGAAGTGGCCTGGTAATGCCTCAAGGCCGACTTGTTGAAAACAGGAAGTCGCTCCACGGACTCTGAGGACAGGGCCTGTGACACGGGGCAGATGGGAAGTCATTACTGTGGATCGTAATCACAGTGACAAGCATTCACAAAGCATCTGGGCCTGATTAATGTCCGACATGCATCCTAAATACATTAAAGATCTCTCTGCTGTCCATTAAGGAGCACATGGGAGGTTATAAAATACAACATGACACTCATCAGCTGGACAGTAACTCGTGTTTATTAACCATCTACAGCTGAGGGACAAAAGTTACACAATATTATGAATATTGTCGGATTACTGTAACAAAGTACTGAAAAATCTGCATTTGTTGTAAATATCTCTATGTCTAATATACTCTATACAACACTTACACTTGTTTTTAGCCTTTTTCATTAACTTATTTTTTATTAGATTTTCCTTTTTTTAGTACAATAAAAGGAATGTATTTAAATACAGTTCAATTAGTTTATTTTCCTTTTTCACAGCTGCATGTGTATTCCCACAAACCTCCACAGGCAACATAGGATGGAAATTAAACAAAGCAATAACAGTCACAGCAAACAATGTCCACTTCCAACAATAAGGCTGTAGATATAAATCTTAAGTCAGAAGCAGGATGACAACACCTTGATTAACTACATGGAGTTTTGCATCACCAATAAATATTAGTGCAGCAACAAATGTAACATAGGTTTTCATCTTTTAGTAAAGGTGGTTTTCTGAAGCCTTAGTAAGAATGTGATCTGCTCCATTTGGTAAATATCCCAAACTTT
>JAPQRP010000003.1:10830219-10843947 GCA_037367295.1 Apogon hyalosoma
TTATTTTAAGTGTGATGAGATATTTGGACTAGAAATGAGAAAAATACACTTGGTAAGATTTGGATTTTTTCCAGTGAATGATTTAGAAAAAAAGAGCCCCACAACAAATACTACTGGGCCAAAATTGCATTGTTTTGTGTGTTTTCATGATGTTTTACCTTTTGTCAATTGTCTTTCTTGTCACCTGCCTTGGGACTACAAATGGAAATTATCACTGTTGCTACAATCTGGCATATTTACAGCTACAATTGTTGTAGATGTTCATTAAAATGGACTGTCCCTAATAAATAAATAAATAATAAATTCAAATACTTGTTGTTCAGTGTATTCCAGTTCACAGTCCATGTTCAATATCCTAAATCTCTTATTGCTGTACATTCTGAGTGCCTTATTTAGTAAAAACCTGTCAAACTTCAGTTCCTCTCTTTTGTCTTTTTCTGTTATTCCACCCTATTTTGACCCTAAAACACAGTCAAACAAAACCACTGAAAAAAGGAACACAAGTGTATACTCACAGCAGCTTTTATGACACTGAAACAGACGACAATTTACAGCAGCACGTTTACTTGGAATATTGTCTCAGGGGTTAAAGGGTTATTGACTTACAGTTTACTTGTGTGATTTCCATCTCAGGAGAGGTCAGATAATACTGCTCACAGAGCATCTTGGAAGTCTCATAGGCATCTGAAGCACAAAGTAAAACAAATAACAAATGTGTGAGAAAATCTAACCACAAAGAAGCCACATACATAACACTGAAAGATAATAAACTTCCTGTCTTTATGTGAACTTAGGTTTGATAGGTGGGTGTTTCAACTATAAACCCAAAGATAATATGTTTTCATTTCACTCTGTAAATACCACATAATAAAAGACCAGTCAGGCCAATCAGAACTTGTGTGTAGGTGAACAATAACTACCTTTTACTACCTCTGAAACATCGCAGGTGGGGTCAATGCTGCCAATATGTTTGGGATGGGCTGGGTTCACGCTGCCATCAAAGATTAATGCTACAGGGCAAAGAGCAGAAGATGAAAAGCACAAATGTACAATTAACAATCTCGACATGTATTTATCCATCGGTAGATTAATGGGATATAAAGAGCAGTAAAAACAGAGTGAGCTCTTTATGACTGAACACATGTTGACATTCCCTGTTTTTTTTTTTTTTTTAAGTCTTCCATGTCTTTAATATACAAAGAAATCAGCCTAAAAATGCTTGAAAGTGCTCCCAAATACCAGACTGAGTTGAGTAGTAAAGATAGCATTAATTCACAAGCTAAACTCACTGATAATCACTGAGAGCTATACTGACTGTGCTGGTTCATGAGCATGCGTGTGGAGATGCGGCTCATGTAGAAGCGGTCCAGGAAGTACTGAACGTTCTGGTTGGTGACGGGGTCCACGCCGAACGCCTCCTTATACTCCACCACCCCCTGAGCCATGGTGGGCACCACATTGTTATGGCGATTGCGGATGTTTACCAGAGTTGTGGTGAAGCTGAGAGGCAGAGATGAGGGGACAGCTTAATGTTAAGGTGAAGGAAAACATGACTAGTATCACATGCTGTCTGGGATACAAAACAGTAATCACAAATGTCATAATATAGTTTCATATTGTGATAAATATCATATTAATTATTAATATTGATGTTTATATCTCAGATCAGCATGAACAAGACATCTTACAGTGTCCCAATATTTTTATCCATATAATTTATAGACATCAATATTTCCTTGAAGTTTAATGGGAGATTTTTCTTCCTAAGTGAGATGTGAAGAAAGCAGATGGTTAGTTGTAGTAGAAAATTATTTACAGTTAGAGCATGAAAAAATATTTTACAAATTTAGAGGTAGAACATTTAAAATCATAGTCATGGATAAAATCCGCCCAAACAAAATCAGTGTTGAGAGAAATTAAGTAAAAACCATCTCTGTAGCATTTTGAAGGAAAAGATAACAATTGAAACAAAACTAACCAATGCAAAAATATTTATCTCAAAATAAAGCTGTATTATGAAATTTGTCATTATTGTTTTGTATCTCAGACCCCTGTTAGAAAAGTAACACCTGAATTCAAAGTGTCCCAATAGTATTGTCTATGTAGTGTATGGCTTACGCCATTATGCTATGAGGCTAACAATTTGATAAATTGCAACTTTGTTTTATCTGTGTGTTACTGGACACATGTAAATGTATGAAATATATAAAATATGACCAAATAAATAGCATAGGTAACATGACAAACTTCATGTACTCAAGCCATTCTAGGTATAATGTTAGAATTACGCTGATTAAAACAATACAAAAGAATTCAGCAAACATCATCAAAAGCATGCTAAAATGAAATGAAATTTAAATTTATTTGGCAACCCAAATAATATTTCTTGCCTCTCCCTTGGAGGTCACCCCTTTCAGAAAAACCACATGAATTTCACGTGTGAAAATCACATGACTAAAACCACATCATGTATGGAAATCATAAGGAATTAGTGTGTTTTTTGTATGGGGCAGCTAAGTGTTTTGGATTGGATGATCTGAAATACCTATAAAGGGATTAAGGGGTAATCTTAATCTTAGTAATGTGTAGGACATGGAAACTGAAGGACTTACTTTGTCAGGACATCCTTATCATATGGATCTTCCTCTAAAAACTCAACAAGCTCCAGTAAGCTCTGTGAATACCTACGGGGAAGGAAAGACACACAGACACAGCCTCAGCTTGGGGATATTTACAGTGTAACAGACAAAAAAAACTGCAAACCTAGATCTTTAGATTTATAGTATTATGCAAATCTACAAGATATATTATTCAAGTCTTTGTAAAAACTGCACTAAATGCATGCAAACAGTTAAACAACTGTGTAACAAGGCACAGAGGTTTTGCATTTGGGCCAAGAGATGAAAAAGACGCAAGCTAAGCGAGTCATGCTTTCTTTCACTCTCTGAAAATGAAGAAGTGGGTGAAAGGTGAACAGTGCTCTGGCTCTGATCTCAACGTGCAGAGTCTGTCCCTCAACCGACCTTCAACTCTCTATGTCAGATATGTTCCGTTGTGTTACATTCTCACAAAGGTGGGAGGGAATATCAAGGCGTGACGCTTCTCCACCAACAGTAAACACCATTAACACACCAGTGACAGATCAGATCAACTGTTTTGCTGGTGATGCAAGTTTGCGGGTTTGCAGTGGTGGGGAAGAGAAAGCATTACAGGAGGCACATGACCAAATATAGATACTGGGGCTTTCAAAAAAGGAGCATAGGGAGAGGAAATGACCTTTGTTTGTTACCATGTCCTCACATGACTAGTAGTGCATCAGCACACACTGGAGTCACATCTGCTGTAAAGTAATGTAGTTTAAAAGCAGATGGTAGAAAGTAGCGTAAATTGTAGGAAAAAAAAAACCCTGAAGTAGTGCAATGACCCAGAAATAGGCTTTTGACGCAAAAGCTGTAGGGTTGATCCCTCTGCTAAACAAAATAAACTGTATTAGGAAGCTCTGCTGTAAATAGGTTGCAGTACATACTGTATGCAGTATTAAGCTATGACATACCAACACAGGCAAAAATCAATGTATCAATGTCACTTCTACTTGTTTATTTTACCTTATATTGTTACAGTTCTAGAAGACAGGAAATACTACGTCAGGGTAACACTGAAGCACATGAAGCTGTGTAAGGATCTACAATATTTTCTGGCAGTGACTAAATTGATAGCATATTAGTTAACAAGGAGAATACAAAAAATATTGGCATTTTTCCATGACTACAATTAGAGCACCCTAAATACTCCTAAATCTGAATATTTAAATAGCAACCGCCACAGGCTGCACAGGCTGATATTCCAATTACAAATGGTGTAATGCTACTATTAAATACTGAAAAATACCTGGTATTGGTAAGTGATATTTGATACCAAATTACAAGTTCTAAGGAGTAAATCTCATAAATTTCATCGGCATCAGTGCATGGACTGATATACTATTAGCAGACAACCTCAGGCTGTGGTAAATAGGTGTATTTTTTGCACCACAAAATTGCTTAATTATAGAAAAATGCAAATGAGAATAATGCTTTGTATAGTAATGTAAGGATGGGGGATACGGCCAAAAATGTTAACACGATATGAAGAGTTTCATATCGGTTTCTGTCTAATGTCTAATCTTTACTTGTTTTATATTAAAGGGCTGAAAGACAGCACTGGTCTTCAAGTTTTTAGAAATGTTCTGCCTCAGAGATGAAATGTGCTAAATCTTACTATGATAGGATTTATTAGAAAACAAATGACAAAGTGCTGATTAGATGATGTCAAGATATTTATTACATATATACATAGGTATATGTGTATTCATATAAAAGACTCATAAACCTTATACTAGAAAGAATGTGAAAAGTCCATGTACTCTAATGTGCAGCCAGTATGTTGAAGTAGGACCACTCTCTCATTCATTCATAGAATTTCACATTTTGACGCAAAAGTGTGCCTTGACAACTATAGCCAACACGCACTTTTCACTTCATTAGTGACTCAACTATGGTAAAAAGTTTCACTACTTTTATTTTGGAGCATTATGCTTGTAGATCAATGTAGTTTAAAGGAGACAAATATTTTAAGTTTTAAGTTATTTGTAGAAGATTTAAGATGAAAACAAAGGAAGAGATGTAACAAGATGAAAAGGATTTGAGAGATGGACCAAGAAAACATAACAGAGAGGACAAGATGTAAGAGGGAAAAATACCTCTTGTATGCTTTGATTTTGTCTTTTGGTGCTTATTGTTATTGTGTGTTTTGAAGAAAATCAAATAGTGCACCACAATAATATTTCCTATGATATTAAATTACATTGCTAGTGTCATTGTTTTTTTTTTTTAATCACCCAGTCCCACCATACTGTGCACTGTAATATTCCTTTTATTAAAACAATAAATTGCCACTAAAATAAGTATCACAGATTGTGTTATGTTATATTATGTTATGAAAAAATGCAATCCAATGTCAAATGTGTGTTGTCCCTGTACATTGACCTAATTCAGACAGAGGTCATAAAGATGATGAGGTGAGTGCACCAGGACAACTCAGGATAATGGGAGAAGGGAAGTACACTGTGAATAAAGAGGGTCAACAGTGTAAACAAATGTTCCAATATGATGCTATGAACTGTCATGTGACGAAGCAATGGTTCCCATGCATATTTGTGGTAACAGTGGTTTTTGTACAAGAGATTAACAGATGCAATGCAGTGTGTAAATACCAGCTGATGAGGAGCTTTAGGGATGGAGTGCCGAGGAGTTTGTCTGGGAGGAAGTCAATTTCCTTCATGATGTTGGCCAATCTGACAGGAAGCTCCTGCCGCAGGAACACAAAGGAGGTCTTCTCACATGCATTGGCTGAACCTATAGTCAAATAAAAAGAAATCACTGAGCAAGCATCTAACTTTGACCCCATTCTGTCAAAAAGAGATGCATTTTGTCTAATCAGCAGTTTGGATTGACCTCTTATTTAGTTTTTTTGGGCTGAGACACAACATGAGAGAAGAGACTTTTACAATTATTACTGCACAATAAAGTGATTCATGAATATTCATCCAAACCCTTCAATGCATGTGTACTGGGATCAGTTTCCAGTCTATCTTAGCCAAATGTGCAGAGTTTACATAAAGAATAACAAGAGTTGTGCAGCTGCCATGTGTGAGGGGAAAACAAACACACACACACACACACACACACACACACACGAACATCCACTGTCCGATAAAACTAGCACTTACCAAAGTCAATAAACTGCTTCATAGACAACGGAGAAGGAGAAAACTTAGAGAACCGCTCTACATGCTTCGGTATCCCAGCCACTGAGCCGTTTTTCAGTAAAAACTGAGCGAACTTCATCGTTGCTCTACTTTTCCAGCCCCAGTGTCACACAGTGAGAGACAGCACGTCCTGTCTTTTCTACACAACACGCCAGTTTTGCGACTTTTCCTGGACTAGTGCACGAAACACCTCACGAAAGCTGCATTTGCACGGATGCTGGCAATGAATTTCCCATTGTCATTACTAGAGTCGGGTAGTTTCCTAGCATTATTTGCAAGTTTTCGTGTGTTGTCCAACAGGCTGCCTCTGACATTGACCAGCTCTGCGCCAAGTACATTGTTGTTGGGAGGGAAGCAGGGAAGATAAGCAGGAGAATGGACCAATGAGCTTCTAGATTTTTATTCCTTTGGGCGGGCTTAAATTTTTTCAATAAGTTACTCGAGCCTAAGCTAATGCCGCACTAGACCAACAGTGTTTATGTTAGCATGTCCTGTTAACGGGCCGGTTTTAGTTCTTGTTTGTTTTCTCAGCAAATTTCAACCGCTAACCACGATAGTAAATTAGTAACAGATACACCAGTCAAAATCCTGTGTAGCTAAAAGTACCGGACAATGAAAACAACCCATTTCCTGTCCACGTCCTATACGTAAGCTAGCTTAACTGCTTTTGCGTCCAAACCTACCTAGCACTACACCAATTTTAAAATCACACATTATCGCTTCTGCGTTTGACAAAAATTATTAATACAGGCCTCCCGTGGTCTAATAATATCGGTAAGATGGTAACTGTAAAGTAGAGGTGCCAACTTTAATTCAACGCACTTCTCAGAGTAACCACAAGATGGCGGCGTTGCAGAAACCATCTTCGGATGGTGGTGCGTATCAAAAGGAGGTGGGATTTCCTCTCCTCAGCAGCAGCAGCATCCTACTCCTCCTAGGGATGTATCGGCGTGCGGTGCACCTGTTTCATGTTGTATTTGGGTCACCGGCCTCTGAAATGCAACATTTTAACCCCTGTCACCAATAACCAACGGGAAAGGCTCAAACGACCTGTTCGATGTCAGCCGGGAAGCCCTGGTTCAGAGCCGAGTAGACAGAGGATGTGTTGATTTTTCTTTCGAGTGCAGCAGTGAGACAGCATCTTTGCCGGTGACACATCATAATCTGTACGAATAGACAAGGTACGAGTTAAATAATAACAGGACATTAAATCGTTGTTTTGCACAAGTTATTACGTTACGTATAAGTGCTTTTTATGGCAGCATATTTTCTTGTAAGGCCTTTGAATGCAATGACGTGAAATTTTAAATGTATGATGAGCTAGCTTGAAGCTAATATGTATATCAGGTATTTAAGCTAACTAAACATTGTGTCCTGACTGCTGTATTCTATTTTTCATCTGTTTGGTCTGTAGTCATACTGGATATCTTGTGACTGTTATTTCACTTTTATGTATATCATTCTTCAAGGGCTCTAACACCATTAGTTATTATCTCCCTGTTTCTGTTCAGAGTAGCTGTGACAGACGTTTGTAAGCCTCCAGCCTCTATGTTATTATGCATCACTTGTAAATGGTGCTTCTGTTCATTTGGTACTGACAGCTGATGGGTGTGACACTGGCCTTATACACAGCAAAGTACTCTCTCTGGATGCAGCTATTAATAGGCAGCCTATCCTACTGTAACATCTTAGATGTAATGTGAAACTATACAGGATCTTAAAGCTATTTTAGTCCATTACTCCCTGTTAAGGATTATTGTTCATTAGGTAACAGGATCTGAAGATGTCTTATTTCAGCATTGGTTTTGAAAATAATATCAAACTTTCTAGTTATTAGTTATGGATGAATTTTGGATGTAAATCTGCCACACCCAGTGGGTATATGCTTTGCACCACGTTCATAGGCATCATATTGCAATGAAACCAAAGCATTTAGTGGAAATCAACGCTGTATGTGGCTCTGTGATCATTTTTCGCAGTCCAGTAGGATACCATGTCAGACAAAAGTGACCTAAAAGCGGAGTTGGAACGCAAGAAGCAGCGCCTCGCCCAGATAAGGGAAGAGAAAAAGAGGAAGGAAGAGGAGAGGAAGAAGAAAGAGGTAAGGAAAAAAGTGAGTAAATTCACGCAACTGGCACTCATACTGTATCACACTCTTGTGTGTATTTGTGTGTTCAATTGCTTTTTGTCAGGCCGTGACACAAAAAACACTGAGGTTGTGTGTGTCCGTGTGTGCAAACAAACTACTATGTGTGTGCAGAAGGTTGGTGTTGGAATTTTTCATCACAATGTGCAAACACTTTACAATATGTTAACTTCTGATGAGCAAGCTGACATTTAATATTGTGCATCCTGAACAGTCAGAGATCCAGCAGAAAACAGAGGCAACACCAGAAGATTCAGACTTGGATCGTAAGCGCAGGGAAACCGAGGCGCTGCTACAGAGTATCGGCATATCACCGGAGCCTCCACTAGGTACTGTACTCACTGTATTTAAAACCTTAACAGTGATTTCATCTTGAAAAGTTACTGTTACCTTATGGTTATGTTTAAGATGGTTTAGTACAGTAAACCTTACCCAAAGTTTTTTTTTAAATTTATGATAACATTGATTATTCACTAATCATGTCAAAATAACCTCTATGACCATAGAAGGCAGAAAGTAATTTATCCAGTCCTGACTTACTATTAATTAAATATACATACGGTCTCCATGGTATTTTATGTGCATGATAAATCATATTAAGACTGGATACTTGTGAGACATATTAGTTGAGGTTTTGTTATACTATTGTATTTTTGTGCTATGTTCTTTTCATTATTTGCCACAAACATTGTCCTTGGACTGGGCAGAACATTTATCATTTTGTGCCAACTTACCCTTTAGTTCACCCTTTACTGTCATTTTTTATGCACTCCCTACTCACATGCATGTATTCATAAATAAATAATGCTTAAACTGATAAATAGATAAATCATCTCACTGCCCATATGAATCTAGAAAAGCATACTGTTGTGAAATTTACCCCGTTACCCAAATCTGGTGTGTCTGGGTTGTGTCCCTAGGGTGTCTCCTTCAGTAAGCTTTTGGAGCCAGTGTTCTCTAGTGGTGTGTAATTGTAACAACACCCAAACGCATCAGAATTAGGTCACTTTTTTTGCTCCTGATTATCATAAGTTATTTTTAATGCATCTTCAAACACAGCAGAGTACAAGTGAATAAATCAGGGATGCACAGTCACTCAGTTTTGATGATCTGCCCATCTACATTTTGTATTTTTTTTCTTTATTTAAACCTTTTGTCTAATTTGTCTATTTTTTGTCTTTTCTTTTTTGAGGAGCTTATGGTTTGCTGTGCTATGTAATGCCGTGCTATAACATAATGCTGTATTTATGATATTCTTGTTATGCAGTCCCGACCCCTGTGTCCCCCTCCAAATCTGTGAGCACGCCCAGTGAGACAGGCAGCCAGGACTCAGCTGATGGAGGAGCTGCAGGCAGGTAGGTCAAGCACATGTAGTCCAGGATCAGTCATGGCTCACATATCTTATTTACTTATTTTTATATTGACACACTTATCTTTGCTTTGGGTGCACACATTTTGTAAACTATTTTTCACTATATTCATAGTGAAGGTACTTAGAAATACCAGAAATTTTGCTTACACTTTAGAAGTTATAAAGGAACTGTATAAGGAGCATTAAGGAACATTGTCTATAGGACAGGGGTGTCAAACTCATTTCAGTTCAGGGGCCACATTCAGCCCTGTATGATCTCGACAGGGTGGAGTAGTAAAATAATAAGTAAAAAGTAAAATTACATTATAAAAATATTTATATCTAACAGTAACATGAACAGCCTGAAATGGCTTAAGAAAAATAAACGCAGTTTTAACTATATTATGCCTCAGCTTCTCATTTACACATGTATATTACTGCTTATAGATCACAGTGGATCTACAATTACACAGAACATTTAGTAACAGGCAGAATATTGTTAAAATTGCACTTAGTTCTCTTAAAGGAGTGATGTTTTGCTTTTTTAAAATGGAATTATGCATTTTAAAACATTTCCCTGTGGTCTACATGAACTGTAAATGATATGCTTGGGTCTGAATTCTTCATTAATTCAACTCCACAGGTCCATCTTCAACCCTATTTCTGAGTAATGACACCAGAAAGGTCATTTTGAGTGCTGGCCCTTTAAATGCACATGCCACTTTATGCCCCACCCCCTCCAGGTTGTTGGCTGTGCTGCTCTGTCCCATTCGTATTTGTTAATACCACCAACAAATGATCATTTTAGCTAGTGCTAACGCTCGAAGTTTGGACATATTTTCAATATGGACGACAACTGCTGCTGCTGACAAACAATTCTGTCTTACTTTGAGAAATGTTCGCCTGAAGTCTTGACCTTATATGTGCAAATGTCGGGATGTAACTAGTTATAGATGTAACAAATTAAGCAGGAATTAAAACGGGTTGTAGAAATCAACTTGATTTTTGCCAAAATGAATATAAAGATAGCTTTGCAGCATGTGGAGGGTTCAAATTCAAACCTTTTGAACTATTAGGGTCCAAATACACAAATAAATGTACCAAAGACTAATAAAAGTGGGTGTAGCAAGATATGATCCCTTTAAGACATTTCTTATTCACATTTTTTGTGAAAGGATAGTTTCTAAATGTAAACATGTAACATGTAATTTAACTTTTTTGCACTAAAATAAGGAGAACATTTTAGAGTTGTCAATATTTATAAGTTATGATAATATTTTACTGGTCCGACCCACTTGAGATTGAATTGGGCTGCATGTGGAACCTGAACTAAAATGAGTTTGACACCCTTGACTATTATTATCTTCAGTGTAATTTTTGTATTTCACAAATTCATCCCATGGGCCGGATTGGAGTCTTTGGTGGGCTGATTTTGGACCACCATCCGTATGTTTGATACCCCTGCTATGAGGCATCACTAAAATACTTCTAATGTTGATGTGGGTGTAGTTATTATTTGGCACTTGTGTTTATCCTTCATATCTATTCTCTTCTTTCTTGTCAATGGCGTGACAGGTTTAGGTAAGGATGAGTGTGACTGTAGGTGAGGCTGTGATGCCTTGAATGTGGTATTCATCTTTCATTGCATTCAGTGTTTTGATGACCACTGTAGTGCTTGTTGCTCCTCATAGCTCGCAAAAATGTATGTAGTATGATCGCAAGGTAAGTTCTAGCTGTAGGCAGTCCCTCAATGAAATAGTATGTGTGAAAATAACAAGAGGTGCAAACTGCAGTTTACAGATATTATCTGTGAACGTAAACACCGTATTCGTAAACCTTTAGAACACCAACATTCATGGTGGAGCCAGCTGAAAGCAATTTTTTTGAAACCTCAGACTTGATTACACATTTGAGCAAGCAAATGGTTGACATGTGACAAAGTGTGCATTTTTCCTCTTTTGTCACTGTTACAGCTTCATTCAGACTTCCTGTCACCGTAGCTTGTCATACATGTTCCTGCCTCTGCACCATTTATTTATATTTTTTTCACTCACAACACAGCAGATAAGTGGAGCAAATATTTATGTTTAAGTTCTGCTCATGGCTGCTTTAGTGCATTAAAGCTACAGTTGAGAAAAGAGTGGTCATCAAGCGCTTTCCATTTGCTACCCAGTGGCAGCCGACTATAAGTCACAGTGCGAGTGATGCCCTCAGGGGTCATTAGTGATGTGATGTTCTGGTATGGCCAGGGGTGGAATTGGGGAAGAAGCACGTGTGGGAACTCATCTAAGGTCAGCTAAGCTCAGAGGGCTGGGTATTGTTCCAAAAAACGGCTACTGTTATGCCCTGTCCACACTAATGAGGAAGGGTATTTTCACTGTATTTAGGCCTGTTGTTCATGTAAATGGTGTTTGGGTTACAATAATAGAGAATGGCTGTGTGTATCTGTGTGGACGGGGAAAACAGAGAGACATGAAAACAATAGCATTACACTCCAAATTGTCTATTATTGCTTTGTGTAATGAAGCTGCACCTGAAACATCAAATCCAGGTGTATAAATCCGTGTATGACCTGCAGCCAGGTCAGCACCAATACCTTTGGGAGACAGACCAGACCAGTGTTTTGGAAAAACCCACTTTAATGTCAGAAACCCATTTCAAGAACCTGAATCAGCACTTAAGGTAACTTAAGTTTATGACTTAAATTGTTGCGGTTCGCCTCCACGATAGATTAAAGCGTCTGCATCTGCTAGATCCAATTCACGCTGCCCACAGTGTAACACTGGTTTGTCTGAGCATTTGTACCAGTTTGCAGTCGTTTTTGTGGATGGAGATATTTGAAAAACAAAGGCTGTGTAGAGAGAACTTTTTTTTAAAAGGTAGAAGAAAATAAGTGTTAAAAATTCTGGTACCTTTATGACTTCAACAATAGAGTGACGTTACAGAAAACTAATTTATTTTTCAGCTCATAAGCATTTTTTTTATACACTTAGAGTCCTAATATAAAAATGTAAACCTTTTTACCATAGTGTTGTCTGTTTCGTTAAAGTTTCACTTTATTCAAGCACGTTCATAGTAAGTTATCTCTTGTCATATTAAAAGTATATAAAAATGTAAAGTCATGTAAAAGTCATGATGATACTGACTGACTGAAATTTGGTTTAAAGCAACACAACACATTTTGATACTTGACATCTGGTATCTGTATTATCTATATTGGTATTTCATCGGTGCCATAAAAGTATGTGAGTTCGGTACCCAGCCCTACAAGTTCCTAGAGGAAAGCTCTCTTTTGTAAGATAATTTGTCTCTTTTTAGCTTTTACCAATTGGATTTTACAAATTGGTGAGTTAGTTGCAATGTCTGGAATGAAATGAATTTATTTCCCCCCCAAGTCCACCCTGGATGATGGCATGCCATTTTGAGCTTCTCCATTTGTGGCTGTGTATGTGTGTGTCCCTTCTTAGGTCAGGTTTCTCTAAAAACAAGTCACAAGCACAGAGCTCAAGGTAAGCATTTTCACATCAAACCTAGGAACCCCCCCCCACCTTTTAGCTGAGTTTTCCCTTTTTAACAGAGAGGCACCCACAGTGTTTTTCAGTGATCTTACCGATATGTTCCCATCATGATTTAAAGATCAAAACAGTGCAGTGCCCCCTGTTTCTCCGTTCCTCCACTCCCCTCTGGTGAATTCCCCGTCTGAAGCCCCCGCTGTCTCCCTTAATACCAACCCCTGAAGGTTTCCGCTCGCATGAGTTGAGCCACAGAAGTCATTTCAGGCTTCACAGAGTTGACAATCTGCTGTTTCAAGTGTCATCGCTGCTACTGTAAACTAGCCAGTGTGTCACACTAAACAAACGCCTTGCCACTCTCACCTGGTGCTGTGTGGCACCAGCTGAAGGTCTAATGGTCATTTTTACTGAACCTAAAAGCTATTATCAAAAAGTATAACAGGGTTGGAAGTGCTATCCTCTCACAGCTGGTAGTTTTAGTACTAACTTTCTGTAAAACTCCCCAGGGTTTAGTGTGTTTACCTGGTCAGTAAATCATCCCTCTTTCCCCAATAGGAAGTGAACTAGAAGAACCATGCAGATGCACTGATGGTTTGTCAAACTCATTGATCATGGATGACAACTACTTTAACCCTGTAAACCCTGACCTATCAAAAACTAGCCACAAAATAAACTTTTTTTGGAAATGAGATGTTTATGACATGTTTGCTCTTTTATCAATATCCAAACAAGTGGTGCCAGGCAAAGCAAACCCCGCCCCTCACACATGTTGTAGCTTATTTTGACATCGATCCAGCTGATGTCATCATGTCTATGTGTGTGCTGATGTCAGCATGTCAATTGCCTCTATATATGTGCCAAGTTTGAAGTAAATTGAAACAAAATGTATGTTTTTATAGACATTTGAAATTTC
>JAPQRP010000003.1:10846623-10862961 GCA_037367295.1 Apogon hyalosoma
TCATTGATCCAACTCCATGGGTTTTACTGGTGAATCAGTGTTGTAGAAGATGACGGTGTTTCCATGTTCACTATGGAACCTCTGACCATCTAAATGGGTCATATCTGATGACCACGAAAAGACGACACACTGCGTTTTACACCAATTATTTACATGGATTGATAGGATTAGTGGATCAGCAGGTATTAAACTTTTTATGTCAGTAGATAGTTTGGATGATGGGTGGATGATTTGGGTCTTTATGGGTTAAATTGGAGATTTAATGTATTTCCTATGCATTTTTTAGGGTGAATAATGACACAAAACCTTATTTAGAGTTTATTAATTCTCTACATGATGTCTGTTGTGCCTCCTGTTTTGTAACGTTATAAGTCTCTGTGTACTATGCTTTAATAATCTCAGGTCTAGATACAGCACAGTTTAAACAGTCCATTTTGCAGTTGTTGTGTTCCAGTAATGACTCCCTGTGTCCTTTCACATAAATTACCTCAAATGGAAAAAACTACTGTTCAAAGAAGTGGCTGCTCTGCCTTTAACTGCTGCACATGGGTTAAGACATGCTTTCTTCTGTGTTAAATAATGAAGCAATTGACACAATTGCTGAACAAGTTATTTAAATATTTTTCCCCCCAAGTTTTGTGCTCTGTAAGGGAAAGTTCTACAAATATATGAGCAGTTAGGCCAGGTGAAGCCACATCTTTAACAGACTAAAAGTTGGTAAAACCAGTGTAAAAGCTGGTAAAACTAAACTAAAATGTGGATAAAATAATCTAAAAGATAATAAAACCAAGTAAAATATGGCTAAAGGCAACTAAAGGATGGTTAATTTTGGATAAAGTATAGTAAAACTAAACTATAAGATGGTTTTAACAGATAAAAAGTTGGTAAAACAAGTGTAAAAGCTGGTAAAACTAAACTAAAATGTGGATAAAATAATAGAAAACATAATTAAACCAAGTAAAATATGGCTAAACTCAACTAAAGGATGGTTAATTTAGGATAAAGTATTGTGAAACTAAAAGATGGTTTTAACAGATTAAAAGTTGGTAAAACCAGTATAAACATTTTTAATGCCAAGAGAGTTTGCACAGCTGCAAATTTTAATTAAATCTGACCCTTTAGCTTAAATTGAATAGGACACAGTGCCACTATACATTTTCTTTAGATCCTTTCAGTTTAAATGCCGAGCTAACCTTTACCACAGACATTGAACTCTGCACATTACGCTAAGGACTAACTTGACCTTTGGTAGAAAATAAAATCTTTTGGTTTGTATGCAGGATGGCTTGTGCTTATGTACAGTGTAAAGATGCTAATGAGACCATCTCTTGAAATCCCAGGCGCAGAATGCAGAGACTAGGGGCCTCCAAGATCACACAGGTTGACTTCCTGCCCAAGGAGGTGGTCTCTTACAGCAAGGAGACGCAGACGCCACTCAACGCCCACCTGTCTGAAGGTAGGTTTCTGTGCATCTGAGAATTTGTGTATGTCTTATAAGATGAAAAAAGATATTTATTCGTCCCACCGCATGGAAATTTACAGTGTCACTGTAGCAATGGGCAAGATGTAATCATCAACAGAAGGGTGAAAAAAGAGCAAGGTATAGTAAATGAAATAAACAGTAACACTATAACATACACATTACTGATATTGCACATTGTCTCTCAGTTAACCCTTTAGCTTGGAATTTGCATCTGTTTCAGTGTCATAAAAGCTGCTGTGAGTATGTGCTTTTGTTCCTTTTCTTCAGTGGTTTTGTTTTGCTGTGTGTTTTAGGGTCTAAACAGGGTGGAAAAACAGAACAAGACAAAGCGAGGAATTGAAATTTGACAGGTTTTTACTGGCCCTATCATGTATATCAATAAGAGATTTAGGATGTTGAACATGAACTATGAACTGGAATACACTGAACAACAAGTATTTGAATTTGGGCCCAGTAGTTTTTATTTTGGGGCTCTTTTTTTTAAATCAGTCCAGCTACTTTTTGGCACTCATTGAACTCCAAAAAGCAGTTATACTTTCAAAACTCAGTAAAAACACAGTAAAAAAAACCAAAAAAAACAAAAAAAAACAAAAACAAGGAAAATCACAACAACACTGCAAACAACAGTAAAAAACAAAAAAAATGACAAGGTAAACAGTGTAAAAACAAGCTCAAACCGTCTATTATTATAGCGAGTCAGTCTCATTCACTGCTCTGTGTTTTACCCCCATTACACAGGTGGTGTGTGGGGTCTACTGAGCATGCTCTATTCTCTCAGTGTGTTTTGAAATGATTCCTATTGATCAAACGGTTTAATTTTTAGGACTAGTTAAAATAAATCATACATTCAAACCTCTCACCGCAGACACGTCCGGGGTTAAAGGGTTTAAATAGTCTTTCAAACATGCAGTTGTCCATTTGAGTCTACAAGACACAAAAGAGGGTTTTCCCTTGCAGTAATTGTTGTTGTGTTTTCAAATGTAATTTTCTTTTGGTTAGCTGGTTCACCGATTTAAGCCTCTTCGAAACACAGAGGAGTAGTGAGCGTAGAAGAGGGGGAAGCTGACAAGTGTCTGTCTGTCAACTATTGTGTCTTCAGTGACAGGACATCATGCTTTTGACTCCTGGTCATAAGTGGAAACAGACACGCAGATGAAAGTTACCCAAGATGATTCCTCACAGATGTTGGCACATTGCTGCATGAATGTGCGTTGTATACGTTTGTGTGTGTGTGTGTTTGCTTTAAATCCTTAAGATGAGAAAAAAAATCCTCCGTTTTTTAAAATTGTATGGGGAATCACATATAGTTCAGAATAGGAATAAAGGGAAAAAAACTATGTGGATATGTGTGCATGATCTTGTGTGAGTCTACGTGTGTGTGGTTTAAGGATATGAGGTTATGTGTGCATACATAATATGAAAGTACACTGCATGTGCATAGTTGTGTTTTTGGAAGCGGGTATGCACATGTGTACCGAACTGCAGTTACTAAACACATCCATGTGCTGAAAACTGTGGTTTAGTCTGCTCTAGATTTGGCATAACATTGGTAGTAGCAGCTTCAAGGCATATAGATTTGCGTCTTTTCTGCTGTTGGACAAGGAAAGCGTTGCACATATGGGTGGGTGATAATATTTAGTTCTACAAGGAAATTAAACCTTGGACTTTAGTTTTTTAGCACACATTGATATTTTAATCACACATGCCATCTTTACATGTAGGAATGCACATAAATATGTCTCCACCTACGCTCTCCATCCAGTTCACTGTCACACACGCGCGCGCACACACACACACACACACACACGCACACACACACACAAACACACACACGCTTCTCTCTCTATCATCTTCTCTGTCTTCCTTCTCGCTGCCAAGACAGCTGGCAGCCATGTGACTGTGGAGGGTTGTACTTCCTGCTTCCTGTCATTATAATAGATGGTCTGGTGTGGATTCCACTACCCCCCCACCCCCTTCACCAGCAACCACCACACACATATACACACACGTCTGTCCTGATCAGCATCCAAATGGCCCGCCCCAACTCCCCTCATTTCCTTGACAGATCCAGGAATAGATCATTAATTCAACAAGTGCACAGGCGCTAACTCACATATGTGCAGGGAAACATACACATATCATATGATAACAAGAAACAGTATTCGCTAAAAAATAAAACCAGAAAAATAAATGCGCAGGTCATACATACATGTAGTATACCCTAAGATGCCAAGAAATCTCACATTCTGAACATGTACATAAACAAAAACACACAGTGAGACGCTATCGCCTGTGGCAGTGCCATAGGTCGGTTACTTTAGGTCTGGTTGTTTTCAAAGAGCACGTTCAGGAGGTGTGTGTGCGTGTGTGTGTGTGTGTGTGTGTGTGTGTGTGTGTGTGTGTGTTTGAACATCTGGGAGCCAGAGCAGAGCTGTGGTGGTCTATGGGGAGGTGACCCTAGCCTTAAGAGACCCTTCCTTTCGCAGACTACCACAAAGCTCGTGTGTGTTTGAGGGGGTTGATGGGAGCACCTGTCTGTACTTGTAGCGCTGTTTGTTCAGCCCAGTTCCTTTTGTTGATTACTGCACCGAGCACGCACAAATACATCGTCTTTTAGCTGCGGCAGGTTGTGCGTTTTATAGCTGCTACTCCCAAGAATTGTGGTGTTGCCGTCCGTCTCACCAACGACAGGGGTTTTCAGTAGAATATTTTTAGTTGTATTTTACAGATTGGCCTTTTGACTGAGGCCAAAGTGTTTCATGCAGCTCGCCACTGATGTTAAGTCTGTGTCACATTAGAACAAAATGTTCAAAGGAAGGAAAAGGCGATTGAGATGTCATGGGGGAGAACGCCAGCTGGCTGCTCTGGAGGAATGAACGGAAGAGTAAATCTGTTGTCTTAATCATGGTGGTGTGTCCCATGGGTGTGTTAAGTCAAGCCTATGTGTGTGTGTTATATAGTATTAGACAGTGGTCAACTGGTATAGGACTATCAACTGGCAATGCTGATTGTTTCAGTGCAGATATACCGTATGCAATGCTTATGTACTGTTGTTTTTAGAATAATACATGTTTCTGAACTTAAATGTGCATTTATTTTATACTGTTATGTCTGCATTGTCTCTGTTCGCTTATGCTAACCCCAAACTGGAAGATAGTTTGCTCGATTTTGGGCTTGATTTGCTCTTCCTAACAATTGGGGTGTGTTTTTTAATTTTGTGGCTAGACAGATCTAATGTAAAGCCCAGAGTCACTGATAATGTAAAGGGTCGACTGAATAATGTGACCTGTATATAGGCTGATCCAGACCCAGAGAATATCAAATACTGATATTAAGGCATGAAAACCAGGTTGATTATTTTTTTATCTTGTAGTGCATGGGTGTCAAACATATGGCCCACGGGCCAATAGTGGCCCGCTAAAGGTTCCAATCTGGCTGGGATTTATTTTGCAAAGTGCAAAAATTACACTGAAATCAGTTTTGCCGATACTGATCTGATACCTCTACTTTTTGCTATGTAATTTTGATTTAAATTTTGAGTTGTTATTTATAGGTTATTATGCTATTATTTTAATTGAGACCCCACCCCCGAACTGGGCCCGAATTGGCCCAATCTCGTGAATAAATCCAGTCTGATTTTCTAAAAAATGTTTGATCGGCAGCTGATGCCAAACTTTAGAACAGATTGGGACATCCCTATAAATAGTTACTCCAAGTGTTCTTCTTTGTGTCAATTCCAAATTCTTCTCTTTGTTTTAGGAAAAAAATATAACATTAAATTCTGAAAATATTTACATAAACCATCATTTAACAATAAAATGTGAATAACCAGAACAAATATGAACCTGAAATGTGTAAATAAAATTAAGTGCAATTTTAACAATATTTTGCCTGTTACTAAATGTTTTGTGCCTTTGTAGATCTGGTCTGTAATGCACATCTATAAATGATAAGTTGAGGCAAAATATTGTTAAAATTGCAGTTATTTTTCTTGTGATATTTCAGTTTTTTCAGGATATTCACATCATTTTTGTTTGGATAGTTTGTGATTTAATGTTATTTTTCTACCCTAAAATTTAAAAAAAAAATGGAGTTTTCATTATTTCTAGGCTATTATGTTATAATTTTACTAGTACGGACAACTGGAGATCAAATTGGTCTGAATGTGGCCCCTGAACTAAAATGAGTTTGACACCCCTGTTGTAGTTTGTGCATGTTTGGGATTAGAGATGATATTATCTCCGCAGGTGTTTGGTGCAACCTGATTTCACAAATGTTAAAATTTTCTCTAACTGGACTCTACTGTTGTATAGAAAGTGGCTTTGTTTTCCCACAGTGGTGTGACATAGCATTAGGTTATGTATCTTTATATTTAGTTTATTGATTTGGAATGAAAGAAGAGAACCTCTGGTATTTTATTTCCTTGATCTTAACATTTGCGGCTTTATGGTTATCCATTTGGTATTTAAAACAGTGTTTAATGCACTTCCACAGCCTGTGTTGGTTGCAAATTTGTAAACTTAGATTAATAAAATAAAATACATAAACAATGGTAGTGCACACAGTAGCATCCAGAGCATTTCTTTGTTTTGACACTGACAAGCCTTCCTTCTACAGTCTATGCTGCCTGCACAGCAGATGTGTCTGTATTCATTTTTAGTTTACTAGCCTTGTGAAATAATCAGCCCATGCTAATTATCTCAAAATGGCATGTAATTGGTCTGATTAATCGGCCTGATTAATTGGTTGACCACCACTGTTGTTGATGTTATTTTTTAGTCTCATTTCAGCTGTGATACTGAATGTTTCTCAGGCAGAGGGCTCGTGCTGGGTAAATATAGATGACACTGATCTTTTCCCGTCAAACTGAAACTGCGAACTAACTAAAGGGTTTAGTATTGTCCTGTTTATTAGATTAAAATGCAACATTTACATTTCACATATGTAACAAACAACTGTATTGTGATACGTAAACTATCTAAAAGTGTCCATGCTGCAGATGTTTTTTGCGACTAGTTTGTGTGTCATCCTAATCAAATTAATTTATGAAATGATTATGTTAATGTAGAAGGTGGCTTCACATTAAACATTAATCTTAACGTGTGTGTGAAAAGATGGGCGAGCATTATCTCATCATAATCCATTTAAGTCATTGACGAATGACTCAGGGATTCTCTCATGGCTTCTATTGCTCATGAACTTCTGACCCTATTTGGTTCTCATATCTACCCTTATGTCCAGACTCTACAAGAGTGTGTTCTGTCTGTGTGACTGAGCTCCAGCGCAGCTTTATCAAATTGTGTCTTGCACTTCTTCTACATTGCAGTTTGTGTCTCAGAGCTCCCTTGGACTTTGTGTGTGACTCTCATTTAAACCAGTTAATGATATGGCTTTTCATTTCCGTGACCAATTGCCGTCCTATAATTGTCATGTGTAGTTGTCTATGTATGTTCCTTTTCCCATTGGCTGCTCAGTGATCTGTCTCTCCTGAGTGTCCATTGTGGCAGGCAATCGGATTAGCCCCAGTCACGGTTGGCTCCAGCTTGTAATGGGTATGAATGGACCTGCTTGTTGTGAGGGATGGATGCTTTGTCTAAGGACATAACAGAGAAAATATAGTATGGTCTAACAAGTTGTGAACTAACATACTGAGGTCACTTACAGTGTGTGTATGGTTATCAATATATGCACAGTATGCTTTTTTCATTAATTCATTGTTCATTGCTTTTGTCAACACAATAAGAGTGAGGTCATGACCAGTATTTAGACCAAAGACTACAGTATTCACAGATGGAACTTCAGCATCACAAATGGACTCTATTTAGCTGTCATTGCAGCGTTAAATTAAAGGAGTGATATTTTACTTTTTTAAATGGAATTATGCATTTTAAAACATTTCCCTGTGGTCTACATGAACTGTAAATGCTATGCTTGGGTCTGAATTCTTCATTAATTCAACTCCACAGGTTCAACCCTGTTTTTGAGTAATGACATGAGAACGGTGGTTTTGAGCACTGGCCCTTTAAATGCACATGACCTACCCCTTTCAGGTGGTTGGCTGTGCTGCTCTGTCCTGTTTGAGTTCATTAATACAACCAACATCTGAACATTTTAGGTAATCAGCTCAAAGTTTGGATATATTTTCAGTATGGACCACTACTACTACTACTACTATGCTGACAAACAGTTATGTCATACTCAGAGAAATGTTTGTCGGAAGTCTTGACCTTATATATGCAAATGTCGTGATGTAACTAGTTATAAAACGTAAAAAATTAAGAAGGAATTGAAACGGGTTGTAGAAATCCACTCAATTTTTGCCGGAATTAATATAAAGATAGCTTTGCAGCACCTGGAGTGTTCAAATTCAAACTTTATGAACTATTAGTGTCCAAATACACAAATAAATGTACCAAAGACTAATAAAAGTGGGTTTAGCAAGAGATGACCCCTTTAAAGTAAACTAATACAGTTTATAAAATATAAGATGATTAAAAAAAAAAAAAATCATCCTGAGAAGAAAATTAACCCTTAGGTGCACAAGTGTCCTCCACTCTTCCATAAATGGGTCAAATATGTTAAAATCGATGCGTTTTCATGCCATTTTGTCATGTTAAAAATAATCAGTTGTATTATATTTTGGTCCACAGAAGAATGATTTCATGTTTGAAATATTTTTTCTTTTCTTTTCTTTTCTTTTTTTTTAACATTTTTAACAATTTTAAATTGTGTGAATGTGTGTGTGTGTGTGTGTGTGTGTGTGGGTGTGTGTGTGTGTGTGTGTGTGTGTGTTTTTTAAAGCATATAGTATAACAGCAATAGAACAATGTCAACATCCATTTTGTGAGTGAGTGAGTGAATCCTTTGGTTTTGCTGTTGAAGTTCAGATGACATTCATTGGAAATGAATGCGGTCATTTTGACCCACTTATGGAAGTTTGGGGTAATAATACAAAAATTACAGTTTCATAAAATCTATAAAAGGTATGTAAAAAATTTAAATGGCATGATGTCAATAGCATGTTTTTTGAATTATACCTGTAATATGAAATAATGACAACTTTTCATTACAGAGATATTGCTAGAAAACAGCCTCACCGGATCATTTTTTACCCACTTCTGCATCGAAAGGTTAACAAATGAAACATGCTTTTGTTAACAGGCACTGAGCAGTGAAAAGGATATGACCTCAATTTTAGTCACGTCTAAATTACAGCAAATAGAATAAATACATAGAAATGATGATAAACAACACACACGAGACAAAATATTAAACCAGGTCATTGTAAAAAGTGCAATAGTTTTTACATTGACCTGTAGGTACAATAGTGTCAAGTTTTGTTGTGAAGTTTTTCAAGTAAATGCAGCAGAAAAACTAAAAACAGAAATTTTAGCGCATGTCCAAGGAGTTTCATGCATCAGCCGATCACTTGATCATGTTGAACAGTTAGTATGTGACCAGTTTAATAAAGAGGTTATGTATCGAGGCATGTTACCGTTTAAGGCTTTGTAATAGAAACCAATGCCTGTCACATCCAACTGTTAAAGGAGGATCTGATGAGCAGAACCGGTGCATTACTGGTGCATTAATGTGTCATCATATTTTTATGTTGTGTTACTGTCTCTAAAATCAGTAAAAGCAGGTGTGTTTTCAACTTTGTGACAGTGTATTTTCCAAGTTATCTATGAGTTTATTTAGCTTAAGAAGGAGGGGGATTTCCTCAACCCATAAAGGAACACCTACAGTACAGTTTATCACAACCACTCAAAATCAACACAATTGGACACATGTAGTGTGTATATAATAGAGTAAAAATACAGTGTTTTCCTCTGAGATTTAGTGGAATAGAAGTGTGGGCTGAAATTTGTACTGAGGAAAAAGTACCTAGTTATGGTCCATTACAGTTTGAGATGCAGATATAACTTATGTAATAGCTGCTACTATAATGGCCTTTAAAATTTCAAAGCAGTTGAGTTAAGGGGGGGTATAGGAAATTCTGTACATCCTCATATTTAAGAAGTGGAAGGACAGACCTCAAAGTTTTGACTGAACTAAAACTTCAATCTGTTGCAGCAGTGTAAAATTTCATACATATTATACACAGCGGTTATGCTTTATTAGGCTGGATGTTGATGGTTCACCCAAAAATAAAACAACATAATCTCTGCTGAACATAGACTCTGTTCTGTTGAAATCCTGAACTGTCCATTCAGGTCCACAACAGTTTAAGTATTCCACTTTCATCCTCCACATTTTGACAAGACTTTGTAGAGGCAGGTCTCAAACACTTGAACCCATAAAGACCCAAACAGCCACCACGACCAAAAGCATCTACTGATTTAAAATGTTTAATACCTGTTGATAAACTGATCCTATCAATACATGTAAATAATTGGTGTAAAATGCAGTTTTTAATCTTTTCATGGTCATCAGATATGACCCATTTGGACGTTCAGAGGCTCCGTAGTGAACGTGGAAACACTGTCATCTTCTACAACATTGATTCACCAGTAAAACCAATGGAGTTGGATCAATGACAGCAGATGGAGACACTTGTTTTTACATTCAGTTATTGATGTCGTCGCTGAAAAAATCACTTTTTCTCTGTTTTTCATGTAAGTTTTCATGAACATCTACATGGTCATTGAATTAAATATAGGAAAATACATGATGTACACTGAAAAATGTGAAATACAGAGGATAATATTATAAAAAATTATGATAAATCAGTTTAAAAAAGGTTAAATAGAGAGAAAAATTAATTTAGGCACTGCCACATACGGTAGGTAGGTAGCACTGGGTCTTTATGGGTTAATCCATTGGAGAAGTGGCTGAGGTTTGATATAGTTTCAGCAAAAGGTAGGCTATACGTCGCTTTATGTCCCTTTTTGTTTCTCGCTTCATCTGCTCTCTGGGCCAGCCAATCCCACTTGGCCATGAACAGAGTGAATGTCAGTACTCTGACAGCCCCACTCTTTTACTCAACCGATCCCAATCTGAAGATAACTATCTGTGTGTTCGTGTGTGTGCCTATTTGAGTTGCTGGCAAGAGCGAGAAAGGTCAAGGGGATTGTGGGCATTTTGTGCTTGTGCACGTATACATGCGCGCAGGTTGCAGTGGTGTAGATGCTGACCCAGTTCATAGCAAATTGGTTTCGCTCAGTGGAGCCTTAAAAGACCCATAATAGGCCACGGTGGAAAGGTAGCCAAGGAAATAGAGAGAAAATGAAGGGGAAGGGTAAAAAGAGAGCATGTAAGATGTTAAATGAAATCTGTGGCCACAAGAGAATAAACAGAGCAATGGGAGAGAAGCAGTGGAAGGAGAAAAAGCCAGAGTAAGAAACAAATGGAGATGCAGAGGAGACCACTGAGGGACATCGGTGCAGTTATGATATTACACCAGTAATTGTTTGCAGTGAACCACAAGTAGGTCCTCAGAAACATAACTCTGCGTGTGTTTGTGTATAATTTGATGTTGCAACTTTGGAAACCCCCTTTCTCAGGGTAAAAAGTTCATAGGGTCAGGAGTGTGTTGTTTGTGCATCTGTATGCAGAAGTATATGAGTGTGACCCTCCCTCCCTCTCTCTCTCTTTCTCTCCCCCTCTTAGTATTTTCTGGCCCATTAGTTTTCAGGGTCTGTACAGCAAGAGTATATAGTTGGTCAGTAAATCACCTCTTAAGTATATTTACTGCAATAAGAGCCTTTCTTTTAACATGTGGTGGAATGGTAATGGCCTATAATTGCAAGAAAAAATCCAAGCTCCGAGCACTGATCTGAAAAGACACACTCATGTTCTTGTACGTGCACTCATACGCATAAGCATTCAGATTCATAAATGTAAACACACGTACCAAATAACATACGTAGAAAAAAAAAACAAGAGCTCACACACCTGCAGAAATGTACACATGAAAGCATGCGTGTGCGCTGCATGTGTACCCGGCCACACACGCGTGCACATACGTCACTTGAGCTCTACATAATCCCATAATGAAGCACTTAAGAAACCAAACTGCAAATTTATGAAATGATCCTGGCCATTGGCTGCACATTGGTCCAATTAGAGTGTTTACATTTGTATCTTTTTCCTCAAACCTCTAAATAAATTAAATATGTTTCAGCAGGACTTGAACTGGTATAGATTCATAGCAGTCGCACTGGAAATGTTCTTCATGATTAAATCAATAATGAATCTTAAACGATTTATCTATAATTGTTCTTGGAGTAGTGGATTACATCATTAGCTGTGGATTATTTAAGCGTCTGTTTCACACATTTGAAAAGTTTGATCTAATATAATAATATGAATAATAATATGATTATTCATTATGTGTGAGTGTACATGTATTTAAAGTCAGGTGTGTAAGATTTAGGAGCATTAGGGGGACCTATTTGTAGAAATCTAACAATTCTCATTGTGTTTTCATTAGTGTATAATCACATGAAATGAGTACTGATGTGTTCTTGTTACCTTAGAGTGAGAAAGAGAGAACAGGTCACCATTCAGAGTCCACAACATTTACTCCTTTTGTGTTGGTTGGTGTCCAGAGTTAATATGCATTATTGTTGTTGTTGTTATTCTACTTTGTGTTCTTCTTCTTCATGTTCTTCTTGTTCTTGTGATTGTTGTTGTTGTTCTTCTCATTATTATTATTATTTTTATTGTCACATCTACGTCTGAGTGTGGGGTTCATAAACACTTCACAAAAAAGCCCAGAATGGCTCTAGTGAGGGTGTGTTTTTGCATCTGTTGTAGGTGAGCTCGTGTGTATGTGATAGACACTGGTAGATGTGACTAAATGTCACATATTGAACATGTAATGCAGTGATATTGACAATACTCATATTGCTCTGTCCTAGTTAGCAGCCTGCATAAACACTAAAGCATGTCATTTTCTGTAGCAACAAAAAAGTCTAGGTTTGACCAGGTTTCAATCACTTAATTGACTTTTATACATTTGCATTAGGCTAGAGCTGAGGTTTAGTTACGGAGCAATGAAGTTTAGAGCGGGTATTGAACCTTGTTAGAGAATGTAATGAGTAAATAGTTTGGATACAGTTGAGTTGAAGTCATTGGCAGTAGCCATGTAAACACCTTAAATGTACAGTATATTGGCAGTTGTCACATAAATGTGCTTAATGCTCCATAGAAATATTCCATTTATATTCATGGCTGTTGTGTTTTGCCCAGTTTCACTTACTGGGAACCATCAGAAGGGAAAATAGTGGTGTTGGGCAACAGCAGCACTCACAGCTCTGAAGTGGAGGGCCCTCGGTCATTTTATCCCGTTATTCTGTCTTTCCTTGACATTTTCTACAATCCAGTCAAGCAATGATGCGTTCAAATAAAAACAGTGAAAGTAACTCACTCTCAGTATACCAAACCGACATGACTGGGATGAGGATGAAGGAATGCGGTTGCACAAGTGTGTGTGTATCAAGTGGTTACGTACATATATGCATCTGTGTGTGCATATATGTATATCTATAAGTGTTTGTGTGTGCGCGTGTGCGTGTGTGTGTGTGTGCGCGCGCGCGCGTGTGTGCGTGTGTGCGTGTGTGTGTGTGCGCGCGCGCGTGTATGTGTGTGCATGTGTGTGTGTGTGTGTGTGTGTGTGTGTGTACCCAGCCACATATGGAAGTGCTTGACTGGTACATTGTTGTTGTTCCAGCCAGACTGCTACAACAAGCAGACAATGTGTGTATGTGTGCGTATGTGAAATAATATATATGTTTTGTATGGCCAAACTCATGTAGAGGATAACCGCAGTCAGTGTGCCCAGAGGACACTTAACAAAATGTGCTCAGTTGTTTTACTTTAAAACGGTTCTACTGAAAGTACATATAAGAACAGTTTTATGTTTTCTTGACTTCAGGACATTTGGAAAAGTGATTATTGCCTTGAAGTAGCTGCTTCTAGGGATGCAATTGAACACCGTACGTGCACAATCACTCACATATAATGTATGTTAGGTCAAACTTTACTTTTTTTCTCTTCTGTCTTTTACCCGCAGACGCACATAATCGACCAACGCTTCTCGCTTTCTCTCTTCGTAAAACAACTGTGTGTTCGTCTTTCATCGTCATCGCTTCAAAAGGGCGCAGCCTTCACTCCAGTTTCACTCCGAAAATTGATGTAGGGTCCCAAGCGGTCCGGGTTGGAATGGCCGCGGCAGTGAAAACCCAGAGAAACTCTTGATATTAGAGACAAATAATGTTTTTCAGAGTGCGTAAGGTATTCCATGTGAGTCACAGATGATTGTAATTTTCCCCAATGACCACCGTATAATAAGGTACATGAACCCCTTCTTCATCTCCTTCCCTCCCTCTGGCTTTTTCTCCCTCTTTGGTGAAATGGCCATCATCCAAAATAATATTTGCCATCTGATGAGTACTTGAGATGAGTAGGAATACAGTTTCATGCCGTGCTTTTTTTTTTTTCTCCTCTTTTCAGCTGTTTTCCTTTTCCCTTGTATTTTCTTGAACTTGACTTTTTGACATGTGTGCCCCACCCTTTCCCCCTTCTTGTTGCATTTTTTTATATGTGTGTAAAACAACAGTGTGCTGAACATTAGCCTGGGTGGTCCGTCTTGTACTCTGAGATCCCTTGGACTCTCTGGGGGTTTTCATTTGAGAGGAGTGTAGCGGTTCACTGCCACAGTTAGCCTGCAGCTCACGTCTCTACTTCACTTAGTCGTTTCAGTTTGATGTTTATTAACTCTTTGTTCTGCGAGATTGTGGATTTATTTTTTTTTTGTTCATGAAGCTGGGCAATTAATAATGAAACCTTTGTTATTGTTTGTCAAGAAAGTAAACCTTGTGGCAGATGAAGGGTTTTGCTCTTTGGCCAATCGGGCTTATAAATTCAACAGACTTTCCAGATCATTATCTTGGTTTAAAGATTATGATTGTGTTGAAGTAAAATTCGACTCAGGCTGGCTTTGTGTTTTACTAGAGTGGTGCATGCTATTCCTCAGCTGTACAGCAGGGAGCACTCTTGGCACATAAACTTAAAGGCTCCTTCAAACCCACACCTACCTAAAGAGAGAGATTTTTTTTTTTTTTTTTTTTTTTAGGAATGAGTATCATGAAACTGAATCATGGTATTTTAAGGTACCTGTTAGGCAGTTAATATCAGACATGTTTTGGCTGCTAATATAATTTGACAGATTTGACTGGATTGAATGTTGGTTCTTAAATGAGGTACTACCCTGAGGTGTTTTTTCTAAGAATAAGCACTTGTGTGTTTATTTGACGGCGCTGCTGAGGTTGTGTGAATTTAGTTCGGCTATTTCAGCAAAAGCCAAAAAGGATTTAACCCCAAGCAAAGTCCTTATAACAGCCTATAAAAACTGTTTGCCCCATCTGTGTGTCCGTCGCTCATTAAAACAAAATGAAACACCATAGTCATCCAAGTGGCAAACACAGACCACCAATCACCCCCGGAGCCACACACACAGATGCAAACAGACCTATTTTTGAGTGACACAAATCCCTGCGCCGATGACGCGTCGAAAAGCGAGTAGTTGCCACAGCGGTGATTTTATGTAAGACTTTTTCTTTCTGTTGGTCTGTCTCTGCATCTGTTGTGTTCTTGTACTGACTGGGTTTTTGACAGTTTGGAAAGTTTGAAGTCATGGGTTTTAATCAGGGGCCTTTTGCGGCTGGGGCTCAGAGCATGGCGTGGCATGGCATGATGGCTCCGTTTAAAGATGTGGGTCTGGGTCGGGGCCAAGCCTGGGTGGCACAGCTAGAAAGAGAAGGGGGTTAAGACATAGAGGGAGACGGACTGAACGAGAGAAACGATAGGGAAAAGAAAGAGAAAGAATCTACTCAGACTGCACCCACAGCACACAGCAGAGTTGGCCGCAGACCCCCAAAGGCCTGAATGAGCTGCATTAATGGAAGCTGATTATGTGTGGGCATGCATGTGTGCATACGGTGTAGAGTCATTCGCACAGACGTGAACACACACACACACACACTTACACACACTCACACACACAGTGATCCATGTGGGGAAATGTTTTGGAGAGATGAATTAATCTAAATCATCATGCAGGTTTAAGCCTCACCAGTTTTCCATCAGGTCCTGCTGCTAATGTGTGTGTACGTGGGAGATACTTATACTTACGCTACCCCTACTGTGGCAATCATGACTTGATGAACCATGATAATTTTAAGAATTCTAAGAAAACAAAGGGAAAGATAAAATAGAGCAGTGCAAAATTTAAGGATTATCATGTCTGTTTAGGGTGAAGTGCAAATAATAACTGACTAGAGTTGAAAGAATATTTCACAGGCGAGTATTTACCCCAGAAATTTGTATTTTTAGAGACTCAAGTGATGTTGAAACCATGAAGGACAATTTGGTACAAGACATTGCAACTGAGGGTTTAGAGACTGAGCTCATGCTTTATTGATGCGTTTTTCCCAACAAACTTTGCTGTCTGTCCTGACTGTCCACACACTGGTAAGTATTTTTTCTGCCCTCTCACCTCTCAGAAAAAGATCTGTTTGACTTTACTGCATGGGTGGCTCTAACCCCTCAATTTGCTGTCCAGCGTGGCTTGCTTTCATTTTGTAAGCAAAGCCCTTAAAATGTAAGCTGTGCTTTTCAAGGTTTTATGTGAGTCCGGGTGTGTATTATGAACTGATGTGTTACAAAATGCCTATTGTGAAACATGAGATAAAGCAGCATTTATTTTAATCATCCTGGTACCTTTGCTTCATTTATATTTCACAAGTTTATACCTGAAAGACGCTGCCTCCTATTTCTTAAATGTATGATATCATTAGCTTCATAGCATAATTGCTTAATGACAGATGTCATTATATATTTTTATATTGGGA
>JAPQRP010000003.1:10875616-10899593 GCA_037367295.1 Apogon hyalosoma
TCTGCCAATTGAACAAATGAAAATTATCTTGGTAAGATTTCTTTAAATAAGATTTTCAAGATCTATTGTCTAAAAATAAGTTCTTATGTCTCGCTGAAAAGTTACTCTTTAGGTGATTATGTCTAATTTTAAGTGTGATGAGGTATTTTGACTAGAAATGAGAAAAATACACTTGGTAAGATTTGGATTTTTGCAGTGAGACTTAACCTTTGACCGTTATCTTCCTTGTCTCCTTCCAGAGATCTGGCTGGTGGCTCCAGTTTGTCCTTCAGTCGACTCTTCTATGATGAACACTGGTCCAAACATCGTGTTATTACTTGCCTTGACTGGTCCCCTCAGGTAAGACCAACTACATCTTTGTATGTGTCACTTTAATTCCAAGCAATGTAGGAAGCTCATTTTTTTCCGTTTTACAAAACTCCATCCCTTTGCCAAAACAGAATCAGCCACAGGCATCATGATATCATGGAAGTTAGAGTTTTATGTTTTGAATTTTTGTTAGGGCGTGTGAGGGTGTGTGATGAAAATCAGAAGTCTAAATATTTCTTTAGTGATGCAACATCTTTTATTTTTCATTAACACCTCTTTCCTCTCCCTCTTCCTTGTCATCAGTATCCTGAGTTGCTTGTGGCCTCTTATAACAATAATGAAGATGCCCCACATGAGCCGGATGGTGTTGCCCTGGTGTGGAACATCAAGTTTAAGAAGGCCACACCAGAGTACATCTTTCACTGTCAGGTACTCTGTCCAGCAACTTATTCTTACAAGACCACAAACACACAGTATTTTGTATCTATGGTTCATGATTTTCTAAGTTCAATAAGTTAAACGGTACCTATAGTGAATTTTCATCGCTAGTTATTTCAAAAGACCATGTAGAAGACTAGCGGTTCTGTCAGGTAACGTCGTAGCGTCAAGTATGTGCTAGTCACTGCTCCGTCAGTCAGACATGGTCAGAGACATGTTGCCTCCTTCACACGTTGTTCCAGCACCAAGTAGTGACACAGAGTTGTATTGTCCGATTACCTGGGCTGTGATCGACTGATCACTGACCCCATGCAGCAGACACCAGTCTAAGATGACACATTATCACCCAGTGTTTGGTTGCATCTCTAGGACAATGATGGAGTGCAAAGCTTATGGCTGCACAAATAACAAATGCGAATGTGTGTTTTCCACTCAGTCTCACTCACTGACTGCTACTTGTTTACTCGCACTGCATCACCCGGATACAACGACGGGTCCATCACTTCTGTCTGGCAATGGCTGCTCCCCATAGGTTCTGCCCCCACATGTAATTCACTTAATAAAATGGTTCAGTGTGGTGCATTTATGGCGATTTTTAAAATGTTTTATTTATTTTGCGCCTGTCTTGCTTATAAGTAACACACAAAGCACAATTAATGTTGTTATCATGAACAGTACATTTAAAGTTTGGTTTAGTTGGCTGACAATGAATGCACAAAGGACAAAATCTAAAGATATACACCTTCCTTATGCAGCTTTTTTCCTCTTTGTCCAAATCAAAAGACTAAATAAAAACATGGATGGACCTGATGCAGTTTCACACTGCTGTAGAAAACAGAAACCACTTGTCCTAGTGTCTGTGTAAAGCCATAGAGTAAAGCAGTGTATAGGATGGATATATATATATGAAACCTCAACAGTGATTTGTGAATTTGTGATTACATCTATCAGTCATATATTTGACCCCCCACCTGTCTGAAAACACTCGTGACTGGCCAAAACCTCCTGTCATGGGATAACTTTTTACAGCCCAGAGTCCACATAATGGGGTGGAATTCATGTTTCTTGTCAGACCACTTGAATTACAATATGCTGAAAGGTAATTGTGGTTTTTATGGCCAAGTGCTGCAAAAAACTCACTCACTTAAATAAAAATAAAGTGTGAAGCAAAGGGAATATTTTTGAAAGATGCCACTTGATGCTCATTGAAACTCATTGATGCAAATGGTGCTAAATAAAGCAGTAGAGGTGGAGGGGACAGATTGGGTGTGGGGGTTTCACAACTCCCAGGAGACAAGCAAGGCTAGATAGAGACGTCTTTAGCAATAAAATGATGCGGCCAACCACTTCCTAATCCAACGCTGTCACATGTATGCAGGGCCCACACACACTGATGCAGCGTCTGATATCAGCAGCTCTGCCTTTTCAAATTATGAGTCTACTGCTTAAACATCAGTGTACATCTTCAGCAGTACTAGTGCTCTACACATTCACTGAAGGTATGGTTAAAATCCCCCGTAACACCACACTCTTACATTCAAGCTTCATTCAAAAAAAGGGAATAGATTTTTTTTTCCCTTTCTTTCACACAAAACCACATATTCCCGCAGACCGCATGCTGCGTGCAAATATTTCGATATGAAGCTCACCATAGAAGTCTAGCTCCATTAATGGCTTTTTAAAGCACTCCATTCTTTCACTGCACCATAATTTATGCTACTGCTGAAATCCATGTGGTCGTATGGATAGATTACAGCTATACATCTTGTAGCTGTAGAATTTAGTCGTTTTTCCATGTGCTTCTTGAACAAAACGCACACAGTACATCTAACTTTATTAACAGTGCGGTTTTGTAGCATGCTGATCTGCGAATTGTCAATGTTAAATAGTAGACATTTGGGAAAAAGAGTATTTGCGTAAGCAGCTGATAAAATGCTTAGGGGATCAAAAGGGGCTGCAAGTATGTACAAGAAATACAATTGCCGTCACCCGTCTACACCGACAAAAAATGTGGGATTTTCAATCAATAACATAACAATGGCGTTGTCGATGCCATTTGATGTTTTGTTCTTCGACGCATACAAACCACTTACGTAAACACAGCTGACTCGTCCACATGCTGAAATGTGTTTTAAGTGAGCGTTTACTGGAAAGATGTGCACTCAACGAAGTGATATCAGATGGAGTAAAGACAGAAGAAAGACTGAGAGAAACTCCCCAGTGCACCCCATTTCCTACCCTCCATGTTAGTCGGTGAGTTAGTGTGGCCTGGGTCTGTGCCACGATATTCCATGAAAGGAGATGGGAAAAGCGAATGAAAGAGAGAGGAAGGAAAATAGTTAAGAAATAGAGGTTAGATTTCAGAGCACGGAAAAGTGCTGATTTTTACATGAGGAGGTGAGGTGGAGATAAAATAATAAAAAATGGAAAGAAGTGGCTGAAAGTCATTTTGCATTAGCTTTTTGATGTCGCTATTAGATTTAAAGGAGAGGAGTTGTTTTGTTTGTTTTTTTTTTTTTCTTTTTGTGGCTCCTATAGCAAACAGAGACGCGGCTCTGGAGTAAGCCACGGATCAAATGGCTCTTAATGTGCGAGCATGTTCTGCTGTTTAACCCCCCTAAACCACAGGGCTGGGTGCCTCTTCCCCCTCTCTTTCTCTACTTTTTTGACTTTCCTCTGCTTAGCTAAGGGGAAAAGGAGGCAAGGTTACATGCTTTCCCTTTCCCTACAGTCACAGACATTAGCTGTTTACTGTACACATAAAGGACACACACACACAGATGCTCACTGCTGCTGTTTCTAGACCTCAGGATGTGTTCAGAGACGCCCATTTTTTATCCACATTTAACCATAGGAGTAGCTTTCATCCAATGGACTGACTAAGATGCTGCATGCACATATATGTGGATTGTGCACATCTGTAGGAGCTATGGGGTGTGTATATATCTGGAGGGGTGCAGATACAAAAGAATGACAGTGCTGCATTGGAGGGGTTGGGTTTTGTGGTTGAGGTCTGGTTCAGCGTGGGCTTTATTGTATAAGGCCTGGCTTATAGACGGCTTCATGTTTCAGTCGGGGTTTTGGTCAGGTCAGGCTTCTTTATTTCTCCTTGGGATTATGTGAAGTTCAATAAATTGCATCAGCAGTGCAGAAATTCTCCTTTAAAGTGTTAAAATGCTGGTGAGATGAAAAAAATAAAGGAAAGAGGTGAGATAATTGTAAATATACTCATTTTTTTCCCACCATGGGTTATGTTATTTTCTTTTTTAGCTGTATGTTCAGCTATATTTCCTTTACTGTGACATTGTTGGGTTTATGTCCTCGAGGAGATGATGTGGTGTAACACAAATGATTAAAAACTGGTTTGAGTTTGGTGGGTGGTGCACAGTGGTAGAGTGGTTAAAACTGCCCCCCACCCACACCCATAGTAAGATGGTCCTATATTTGACCCCAGTGCTGGCTGAGGCGTTTCTATGAGAAATTAGCATGTATTCCCTGTGTCTGCGTACGTTCTCTGTGGGTACTCTGGCTTCCTCCCACAGTCCAAAACATGCACAGTAATAGGTGATTTGGTCACTGTCTATTGCCTGGGGGTGTAAATGTGAAAGTGAATGGATGTTTGTCTTTGTCAGACCTGAGATGAACTGGCGACACACCAGTGTGTATGCTGCCTTTCCCAGTGTCACCTGCGAGGAGCTCCCTGCCACTAGGGATGTCTTCAGTCTAAACATCGTCAAGAAAAAACTGAACATTTTGTGCATTTTTCTTAACTTAGTACATCTGATGTTAGGTGTGTGTAATCTGCAGATCATGTACAAACATTTTTGGCAGATAGAGATTTTTTATGGCAATGTGGACCTGTGTTGCAATGTCACACTCCAGTGCAATAGTTGTCGAGGCAGCGCTCAGTTTGACAAATGTTCCCATGTGGACTAAATGGCTGTCGTAGAACTCTCCTACTTACACATTCAATCTTCCTTATCTTTGTCCTGCTCTCAAAAGTTTATCTTTCTTTTCTTTCAGCTCAGCATTTCCAATATATTATGGTGCTATATCTCTGCTTACATCTAGACAGTGAATACACTGCATAATTAATTAAACTGTATTTCAATAAGTGTACTGTGCAGTGTGTTGAAATCCCCTTAAGGACCATTGAGTTTCATGACCCCACTTTAGGAACCATTGATCTGCGTTACACTGGAGGAAGCATGTGTGTGTGATCCATCAGTGCGGTGGGTTGTTCTTCAGGGAAAAAGGCTGTTGCTGCTGTGGATTCTGGTACCAGTTGAGCGTGCCTCCCCTCATCACGGCTGTCCCAGCAGTTGGACCCGTCATCGCCCCGACCCAGTTGGGTCCAATCTTGTAACCTCACACCAGCCTCTCAAGTGGGCAAAGTCACACCACATTAAAGGCCCTGTTTGACTTAAAACCTCTACTGAACCCCCCAAACCACACGCCTCCCCGTAACAGCCCCCGCTGCTACTGTCATATCCCATTGGACTCAGTCATATTTTTATTAATATCTCCGTGCCTTGCATTGGTTCATGGGTCTTTGGCACTTCCAGAGAAGGAAAGGAAAGAGGAACGAGGCCGTGAAAGAGAGACGAGGGATGTGCAGAAGAATTGTTCACAGGAGAACTGTGACAGAAGTATATAGTAAAGGATGAGCTGCGTCTAGTTCAGAGCCTTACACAGAACTCTTATAAATACTCACCGAGTAAAGGTTAAGAATGTGTGACTGTATTTAATTTGTGGTAAACTTTAGTTTGAGCCTTTACTGGAAGTGTGGAAATGGCAGTAAATTAAATTATTCATCACAACTTGTTTTATTAGCTTTTTTATTAGATTTGTAATACATGGAGACTAAATACTTAAAGCAATTAAACAAGCAAACAAAAAGCATATATAATAGTCAATTTTAAATACTTCAGTCGCTCATATTGGTTGTTGCATTTGAAAAGAAAATAAGTGTTTGCATTCCAGCTCACAGTAAAGAATCCTTATCGCCACTAATATCAGCATAGATGTGAAGAGAATAGTTTAGTCACAGGCATCATGTTACAACCCAAATCCATCTCTCAAACAACAACCAAGCCACAGTGAAAATATGAGCCAAGCAAACAAACAAGATATGGAAAATAAAGGGAAAGAAGCTCTCTGAGTGAGAGAAAGGCCTGTTTGTGTTCCCAAATCTTCCCTGTGCTTTCTCTCTCTGTCAAACCCTCATTCTTTGCCTGATGAAATGGAGACTCGGTTTGGTATTTCTCTCTCCTTGCCAGAAACCACAGAGTGACAAAATCCGTGGGGTGTCATAAACGAGCGAAGCCAGAGGGAGAAAGGGAGGAGAAAGGTGGTTGGGTTTTTGGAGGAGGAGGGAGGGGTGGAGGAGCAAGGATGCAAGAGAAGACAGTTGGATCCATCTGGTCCTGATAAGGCAGAGTGGAAAACAGATGAGTGTGGTGAGCAAAGAGAGGAGGGGGGAGGGGGATGGAGCGTGGATCTACTTGGGAGGATATACTGTCTGGCCCTGTCAGCCTCCCGCCTCTCCTTTTCTTCTTACCATTGCATTCACGATTTATTTCTGCCTGCAGAGGACAGCTTAGACAACAATCTGTTGCTTCAGGAAGGGAGGGAGGAAGGAGGAATCAGTTATCCCAAATAGTTCCTTTACAGGCGATACAAGCAACACATAAGATAGGTTTATTAAAGTAACACCTTAGTAAAAAGGACTTCTGAGTCCTGTAAAATAATCCTACACATTTTGAAAAATAAATCCAAATCCCCAATTTTAGCCCCTTAAAGCCAGACACAATATTTTAACATGCTCTTTCCTGTAGGGTCTAATGTGATGGTGTCATTGTTTTTCAAGACAAATGATGAAGTCATAGAGAAGGTAAAATGCCTATGTTTCTCTTCCTCAGGTCAGCAAATATCTTAGACAATTAAAAAATAAATATCAAAACAAAACAAAACAAAACATACATTTCCCATAATCAGGGTGTGTGTGGATCCTTAAAAAGTCTTACATTTGACTGGCCTAAATGAAGGCTTTAATTAGCCTTAGAATTGATCATTAATTCTTAAATCTGACACTCAAAGGTCTTAAAAATTCCACAGACACAGTAAATGATAATGCTGTATTTTCTTTGAAAAGTTTTGTAAAGAATTTGTCAAATTTGTAATTAGCGTTGACCATTTGATCATAATAGAGAACGGAATGAGTGGAGCCTCCAACAGTCATTTATGGGTGGAGGGGTCATGAAGAAATAAAAATATTATATTAGCTGGATTGAAACATGGGTAAGACTGGTTCAAGGTAAGAACTATAAGACCAATTCTACTGTTATTTTTTGAAATGTAAGGTCTAAAATTTGATCAAAGATGCCTTGAAAAATGTTTTAAATAGTTATAAACTTAATGTCCTCAAACCTGCAGATTCCTTGCACAATGTATTTTTCCTTCCCTTTGTTTATAGTGTTATGATATGTTTCATAATAATGGATTAGATTTATATAGCACTTTTCTATTAACGCATACTCAAAGCGCGTACAGTGGATCCATTATTCATTCACTCACACATTCTCGCTCTGGTGGCAGTAAACTACATTTGTATCCACAGTTGCTCTGAGGCAGGCTGACAGAAGCGTGGCTGCCAATTCGCACCTACAGCCCCTCTGACCACCACCAAACATTCATACGCATTCATACACCAGTGTGAGTAGCAGCACTGGAGGCAAGGAAAGTGACGTGTCATGCCCAAGGACACAACAGCACATGACTAGGACAGAGCGGGATTCAAACCGTCAACCCTTCGGTTATTGGATGACCCGCTCTACCTCCTGAGCCATGGCTGCACCAATCATCAGTTTCATGAGTCAGTAGTCTCAAACATGAGGACATTATGTAGAATACACTTCGGTTGTGAACAGTTTTCAAAGGTTCAGTGTGTAAGAGCACTTGTGCACTTCAATGAAATTTGTCTTAGAGTCTGTTTTGTCTTTTCAGGTAATTGTTTCTTTATAAGAACTAACTCCACTAATAATCTAGTGACATGACAATGACAATGTCTTGGTCACTTATATCTGTTATAACCAGTGTTGTGCGGGTTACTTCCAAATTGTAATACATTGCATATTACTTGTTACTATGATTTAAAAGTAATTCCTTACCTACAATATTACTGTCTCTGAATTGTAATGCGTTACATGACTCCTGTATTACTTTTGTTTTACATACAGACTCGAGTCATAAATGCCCCCCCAATACAAGATATAGGAGAGCCTTGGGATGCATAAATTTGCGCCCCGAAGTACATGTGGACGGATAGCTCAGTAAGTAATGCTAGGATCTACGATGTTTGCAGGAACACTTGCATTTTTTTCAACATTTTACATGTTCAAACGGGGGGTGCGGCACGGAGGACGCTGGTAGATAAATCCGCAATTGATAAAGTATTCTAACTAGTCATAGAAACGTTAGCTTACCTTGTCATTGCTGATCATGGGGATCATGTTAAGTAGCTTCTGTAAAACAGGGTTAGGGTTAGTAATGAGCATACATCCATGTGGTTAATGTACTGTCTTCTGCTGTCTTCACCCATTGGCTGAACACCAACAGGAAATAGAACTTTCCTGACGCATTTTTGATTCCTTAAGGTCTTGCGGTCTTACTGGGGTTTTTTTGTTTGTTTGTTTTTTGTTTTGTTTTTTTCATTTGAGCAATTAAATTATGGGTGAAAACTGTGTTATAATGCAGAGCATAGTGCTATTAATTATGTATAGAGTAAAATATTACTGAAAATTGATTAGTAATGCCTTACACTACTGCGTTACAGCAAAAAGTAATCTGTTACTGTAATGCATTACTTTTGTAACACGTTACTCCAAACACTGGTTAAAACAGCTAGGTTCAGCAACAGTTTCTTGCCACATGCCATAAGACTACTAAACTCAAAATATTATTGCAATATAACTGTGCAGTATAGATCTGTTTATTTGAACCATAGTTTTTATAATAGATAATAGTAGTTTTTATTACTTGATACACAGTTTTTATAAGCATATTTATTTTATCTTATATAGTGTCGGTTTTATTTATTCCTGCTGCCTCCTGAGCTGTTGCATTGAAATTTCATTTTGATGTAAATCTAAATGAAAAATAAAATCTAAATGACTAGACTTTGTCTAAATGACAAATAGAGCTCTTGCTCCTAGCTGCCATTAGCCGTTAGCAAACCACTAGCTCATAGTTTAACACAGACTCCAACACAAACTTCACATAAACACATAAGTGTATTTAATTGGTTTATTTAATACTTATGTTCTAACACCACTCACTCGTACTCTACTAAACTAAACTCTTAAGAACTAATCACATCTCCATCCTCTATTTTTATCTGCTAAAATACATGGGCAACTTTGACAATAAAAGAAAGGAATTCAAAAAAGAAAGAAAGGAGGCAACAAAGGAGGGAGTGTTCCCCTCTAGTGTTTTTTTTTCCTCTCTGTCATTCCTTCCAACTTCACTAATCCCTCGCTGGGTGCCATCTTTCATCACAGCGTACCATGTGTGTATTACCCTCTACAGAACACTTCCCATTAATATAATAAGGGCTGCCAGAAGCACTTAGCCTTGTGAGCCCCTGTGAGATATAGTAGATGATACTTTGTGTGTGTGTTTCTCTTTTTATTCATGCACACACTCAAACACATGCAACAAACCTTGCCCGGGGGTAGAAATTAAAGCCACTGTTCTGACTGCGCAAGTGTCTCCCTGCAAAACTTCCACTATTTATCTCAAGCCCAGTGTCTGAAAGTGACTCTGGCCGCTGCTTTTCCTTCCGGGAGCTGTCAGCCCCCACATCCTCCCCGTATGGGCCGGCGGGAGGCGGCTTGGCAGGTGTCTGACCCTCGCCGCATGCGAGATGAGAACCATCCACTAGAGCCGCTACGCACGTGGAAATTAAATGTCAGGCTCAGTATCACGTCAGGCCCGATGCAGAGACACCATCGTAGCGGGAGTATTTCTGAATGTGAGAGTTGCTGAGGTGTTATTTAGACAGATGTGGCACTTGTACAACCGCATGGCAATAGAAAATGAAGAGGAAGAGCAGCCATAAGGTTTTATTCACTGTGGAAATAATAAAAAACACTTAAAACATTTTTACGCACTATAGGAATAAAGTCCTGTTAATAGAGAGTATAGGCAATCTGCAAGTCGCTGAAGACAAAACTCTTAAAAGTTATCCTACCCAGATCCCAGCTCCCCATAATTCAGCTCTAAACTCAGCCATTAATTTCTTACATGACATCCAAATTGAGAATCGGCTTTAATGTGTCAACCAATTCTCCTCCTCCTTAAATCATGCACTTTCTTATAGCGCAGGACAAATTGATCCTATTTCAGCAGCTAATGACACACAGCGTATTTAAATATCATATAACTAAAACACATGTGCCGATGTGACACATGATTAGAAGCATTTACCGAGGGCGGCTTTTATGTGAGGTCCAAGTCACTGCTGGCAGGCGCCACAAAGTGCGCTATCAGGACGAAGTCTGACTAATTTTCGGTAGCTCTTTCACTAAGCTTGACAGTACACGAGGGGAGTGATGGCATAACCTGCGGTTTCTCAAAGAGGGGATTCAGAGTTTAGTCAGGATTTTTCCTCTTAAGATGGGGACACTGATAGGGCTTAGAAGTTAAACTAACATATGGAGCAAATAGAGGAGACTCTTGATTTGATTAAGCTGCTTCTCTTTGTTTTTACTTATGTGGGGTAGAGATGTTTATTTATGGTGATGGAACAGTTGTAATCTTTTCTGTTTGTCTGCGTGGAAGTGTTAATAGGGAGAATAATGAATATGTAATACTGTATGCTTGAAATTATAGCCCAGGTTGTTTTAATTTGGATAAGATATAAAACACTGAAATCACAATTGGCACTTTTATGGTAGCCTTATGGGTAATATCAGTGCAGGAAAATCAATAAACCTCAATAAATTCAGCAGCGATGGAGGGAAAAGAAGGAGAAGCAGTTAAGGATGAAGAAACATTAGCTATTAAATGTTATTTATGATTCCCTCCTTCTGCTTTCCTGTTTCTTCCAGAGTCTTAACATGGTTTAGAGTTTCCTTTCTTTGTGAAGAATGATAAACGGTTGAGGTGGTGGTGGTGGTGTGGGGGGGTATATGTGTGTGTCTGTTTACTGCTTGTATGGATGAGGACGGCTGTGCCAAGAAAGCGCAGGACCTGGGTTTATTAGCCCACTGATCTGAGAACAGCAGCCTGTCAGACAGCCACAGAGGGCAGCGCTCATAACTCTGGGTTTAGGACAGTCTTCCATTTGTGATCGAGCATTTCTGAACTTCTGTAAAGCACTTGTGGCCACTTTAACACACGCTATCCACGTGGAATAAAGTTACCTAAGGAGTTCATCAAGTACATCCTGCTCTGAACAGACTTTTGTATCTGTCAGTGTCACTCACTGGCACATCTAGTTACTTTATTGATTATTATTACTACCGTTTATTGTCATTTTTAGTCACTTCAACAAATTTTGTATACTTTTTATTTTTTGTTGTATTTGTTACATATTGTCTTGTGCTGCTTTACATTTGAATTTACCCCTTGGGGGATCAATAAAGTAACCTTACCTTACCTTACCTTACTTTACCTTAATTGACACTAATCAGCCTCAGCCCTCAGTCTGAGTAAATACATTTTTGAAGAGTGCTCCCTCGTCAGCTATTTTTACCCCCAAAAGTTCTGTTTATTTTGAGTTCTGACATCTGAAGCGACTCCCGAGCCGTGACTCCTCAGAACACACACACACACACGCACACGCACACACACACGCACACACACACACATACATAGAGAGACACGAAAGAACGAGCTTGCTGTGTTTTCTTTGCTTCTGGTTTGTTTTTCAGTCTCCTTTTAAAATGAACTCGGGTTTGGAGTTGGCTGCTCGGCACATGGTGTGGTGGTGAAGAGGGGGAGAGAAGGGACAGTGAGGGAAAAAAATGAAAAGAGGCAATTGTTAAAGTTTAAGTACCGGCTTACTACTTAATGTTTTTAGTAAATATTATCATAGTATAGAGTATTAAAAGTTTAATTATGTTATCTATGATCTGTGATTTAACTGGGGGATAAGTGTATGTACAAATGTGTAACATTTCTGCATTAAAATATCTAGAAGGGACTGTACGTGTATATGTTTAACTCACTTGTGTACTTCAGTGTTTCCAGAAATGATAAAATTCAGACAAATGTAATTTTATTCAATTTAACTGCCACTTTTATCGAGTCATCTGCCAATGTTGGGTTACCATCATAGTTTATTAGACTTAAATTACATAATGAATAAAGCACCATTACATTTCATCATCAGTAAATATGTATATAATATTTAAATGTAGATCTAAATGTATATAAATAGCAGATTTTTTCTTTCTTCTCTACATATTTTATGTTTCACATGTGTATATTTCTGTTTTTCTATTTCCCCTGCACTTCTATATTATAAAAGCTAAGTGGTCTGTGTGTGTGTGCGTGTGCGTGTGTGTGTGTGTCCAGGATTCAGACAAATTCCGGAAGGAGCTAACAACTACAGTTTGGCATACTTCTGTATTTTTGGTCAAGGAACAGACTAGCGAAAATGGCAAGTTGATAGGACCAATATTTTGGGAGGTATTGGTAATGCCACTGAGCAAAATTTCCCTAATCATCTCTCAGGATATAATAATTCAAGAAGTCTGACAGGAAACAAGAATGTTATACCTTTCTCTGCACTCTGTTTTCGGGCTGTATAAATCTCCCCTGTCATGGGAGGTTTTGGCTCATATATGTGGGTGTTTTCAGACTGGAATGGGTGGGACTGAATATGTGATTGACAGCTGCACTTACCAGTCACTGCTAAGATTCCATCAGACATGTCACTACTGCTCTTTACAGCTTGGTACATTTTGGTGGGCTTTTCTTTTCCACAGCGACAATGGAAACAGTGAAACAGTGTCATCTCATCTGTGTTTATATTTAGTCTTTTGAATTTGGCCTCAGTGTGTGTTTTCAGTTTCTGATATTTTATCCTCTGATTTCAGCTCCTGGAGGTTTTATACCATAAAAATTCCATCTATTCATAATTATTATTCTATTATAAGTTTACTTATTATTCAATTACTAAATAAACCTTAGACCATAATTTATTATTATACTGTAAATATATCTGCATAAATCTTACATTGGTTGAACTGTTGAAAGATCCACACTCCACACTCTTCAACTGATTCAGAGCTGTTGTTCCAACAGTAAAATGTGTGGCGTTGGATTTTCAGGAACTCTAAAACTGTCAACAGCAGTTCTTCCAATATAATATACCGCCGTATTAGGCAATAATCTTTTTGCGAAATGCACCCTGCATGTTGTTTTTAGTTTTACTGTTTCTAATTGTGAAACATTTGCACCAGCTCCTTGTTAAACCATTTCTTGTCCCTGCCCTGGTTGTAGATGATGTTTCTTAACCAGATGATGGAGGGTTGGAAGACTCTGTCAGAGCTTTGCACCAGTTGCTCTACTGTAGCACTGCCATGCTTTAACATTTTCTCATAACCTCACAGCACAGATGCTCCAGTGGCCATGGGTCAGGGAAGGCTAGCTGTTGCTCTCAGAAGCCCCATATGGGACGAGCACTGAAGAGGAACCAAAACTCAATAAACACAGCATTGGCAGGGAGGGAGTTCAAGGGTGCGCTTGTCATGATGAAGGCTACAGTGAGCGCTTCAGTGGCCGCTGGAGTTTTGATGCTGTAATGTGAAACGGCTGGGGTAAAAGACGACTACAATTCACCTCTTTGTCTGGTCTCCGCCCCAGCATTACCCCTCTCCTCTCCTCAGCGGACCCTCACCGTAGTCCGGCTCATCATCTCCCTCTCTGTCTGTCTCCCCGTGTCTGCCACCCATCTCGACCCCTTGATCAGTCATTCTCACCCACGCTTCGTCTAGCGTTACCAGTAGTTTATCAGTTCCTATCTTTTCTTTTGTTTTTGTTCACTTCTCACTGGGGCTGTTTTATCTGCACATTTTCATCTGACCAGTCTTTACTGCACAGTCTCTTCCATTTTTATCTCACCGACCGATAGGCTGTGAGGTATTGTGTAGGCACTGAGTTGGCATTGTCTTCATCATTGTCTTTGTTAGCAATTTCTTCAAGGATCTTTTCTGACAAACCTACTCATCAGGTTCATTTTACATTTTATATGTCACTTCTGTGTGATAATGTCCACAAAATTTGTTCCCAGGTTTGAGATATTTTGATTTTAGAATTATTTTAAATATTACAAATGTGCCTTTACTTATAATGGTCCATGTTTTGATGGCTTATAACATATCAATATAGTTACTATTGAACACTGATAGGAAGTCATATATGGACTTTCATTTGGGTCCATGACCTTTGACCTTGAGTGACCTTGAATGGTCAAACTCAAGGTCACCAGTGTCTGCTTTTCAACAATCTTCTTCTCCGAAACAACCGGTCAGATTCTTTTCAAATTTTATAAGTATATGAGGGACGTCTAGAAAGTTTGTTCACAGTTTTGAGAAATTTTGATCTTTGAATCTTTGACAGATTTTTAAAATATTAAACATTTGCCTTTACTTATAATGGTCCATATTTCGATGGCTTGATAGGATGGCACTGTTTGGAAGTCATATATGGACTTTCATTTAATTGGTTGAGTTATCTTCCACTGAAAGTACCACCCACTTCTATTGGAAGATTGATCTGCATGAAGACCACAGGACTCTAGCGTAGCGCCAGAACCGGACAACCTTGCAAAATCACGTTGTTATTGATTCTTGATAGAACATGTCACTGAGATACAGGGACATTGATCCTATTTTCTCTGATAAAATGCCACTTTCAGAAACTTTGCCATAAAGTCATCTCACTTAGGAACAGTATGCATTTTATCCTCTCCTTTTATCCTCTTCTTTTTTCCACTCTCCTCAGTCTCCAGTGGTGTCTGTCGGCTTTGCCAGGTTCCATCCTAACTTAGTGGTGGGGGGTACGTACTCCGGGCAGATCGTCCTGTGGGACAACCGCAGTCACCGTCGGACTCCAGTTCAGAGGACTCCCCTATCTGCAGCAGCTCACACTGTAAGATGAACTTTAGAGCAGACGTCGAGTTAAGAACAGCAAACTATGGCTGACCTCACTCTTATCTCTAGTGTTGGTCGTACACATCTCATGTTTAAGTTTTCACAGATTTGTTTAAAAAAAAAAAAGAGATTTTAATTTTGAAATAAGCAGCTGATTAGTTAATCAAGACAAAAATTAATACTTACCTGCTGCTGTGATGATTGATTCATCATGTAAGTCATTCACCACAAAATTCAGTTTCTTCTTTTTTTTGTTACTGTAAATTAAATATGTTTGTTTTTTTTTCTTTTGAGCTATTTAATGATGTTGTCATGGACTGACAGAAATATACTTAAATCATTCTAAGAAAATAATCGACACATAAATCAATAATGAAGATGACCATGAATTATAACGCTACATGGTTTAAAGTGAAAAAGAGTAGACAGGTTTACTTTACTTTTCTAAAAAAAAAAAAAAAAAAAAAGCGATTTAATTGTAGCATTTAATTTTTCACATGATAATGACATGAGGCATGTTTTCAAGATAAAGGAACTTTGTAGCTTTAATATGACACCACACACACACACACACACACTTGACTGGTGTGGCCAAATTCTGAGAGGACAGTTCAGACCAGACACTTCACTGAAGTCACTGAGCCTCAGCAAATGACTGACCAGTATAAACACCAGCAGATGATTTACAGTGCACCTAAAGAGGGCATGTCTGCACACTCACACACACACACACAGAGCCACATCATGCCGTCCATGCTGTAGGTTTAAACTCCAATAATGAGGCCGTCGCTCTGGTCGTCTCCAGTCAGCGAGTCCAGCCCTCTAACATGCTGCTGATTCCTGAATGGGGTCTTTGTTTGGCCCAGTACGCAAATCAATTACTCCCCAGTAATGACATAATGGTTTCACACACTCCCGTGGATTTGCTCAGCAGTGCATATCCCAAACGTTGAGTCATTAAAGACGACTACACACCAGTGTGTAAGCTGGCTGCACATTTTGGCATCTAGTGATGTCATGTGTGCAGAGAACAATACTTTAGAACAGGAGAATGAATACTAATAATCAGTTTTCTTCTACACTTTGGGGCCTTGATCTCATCTTTTTGCATGTACGTGTATCTCCTCTTCTGTCTGTTTAGCATCCCGTCTACTGTGTTAATGTGGTTGGCACCCAGAATGCCAACAACCTGATAACTGTGTCGACAGACGGCAGGATGTGTTCCTGGAGTCTGGACATGCTCTCACAGCCGCAGGTACACAACACACTCCTCACTCTTTACACATTATGAGCCATGTACTTTCTGTAACAGTTTCTAGGTGTGCAAGCGCCTGCGCCCGTTTGTCATACACTATATGGACAAAATTTGTGGACACTTCGAATTCAGGTGTTTCTTTTCTAACAGGGGTCTGGGATACAAAACAATAATAATTTATTTTTATATTGGGATAAATATCATTGCATTGCATTGGTTAATTTGGTTTAAATTGTTATCTTTGCTTCCAGAATTCCTCAGATATGACTTTTACCTAATTTCTCTCAACCTTGCTTTTGTTTTGTTTTTTGTTTTTTATTCATGACTATGATTTTAAATGTTCTACCTCTAAATTTCTAAAATGTTTTTCATGCTGTGACTGTAAATAATGATTTTCAACTGCAACTAACCGTTTACTTTCTTCACATCTCACTGAGGAGGAAAAATCTCCCACTAAACTTGGAAAGGAAATATTGATGATTATAAACTATATGGTCAAAAATATCGGGACACATCATGGCTACAGCTGTAAGATGTCCTACTTATGCTAATATGAGATATAAACAGCAATTTAATAATCAATATGATATTCATCACATTATAAAACTATATTATGACATTTGTTATTATTGTTTTGTATCCCAGACCCCTATTAGAAAATAAACACCTGAATCTAATGTGTCCCAGTACTTTTGTCCATATAGTGTATGACTAACGGGCGCATACACACCCAGAAACTGTTTTGCTATGAGGCTAATGATATGAGAGCTTATACCGATAGTTATCTTTGTGTGTATGTGTGTAGGAGACGATGGAACTTGTATACAACAAATCTAAACCAGTGGCTGTGACGGGCATGGCCTTCCCCACTGGAGATGTCAACAACTACGTGGTGGGGAGTGAGGAGGGAACAGTGTACACAGCTTCCAGACATGGCAGGTCAGGACACAAAGTCTCTTGTCTTACTGTTTTTCTGAGGACACTCGTAATATAGATCCATCCATTTTCTAAACTTAGTCCTCATGAGGGCTGTGGGGGTGTCAGAGCCTATCCTGGCTATCTGTGGGTGAAGGCGGGGTGCAGCCTGGACTTGTCACCAACTGACTCATAATCTATGTCCATGTAATTCCCAAGTGAAACAAACTATTGAAATATCACCAGAACGTAACAGTGACCCTCCTGGGGGGTGTCAAACATACAGCAGAATGCAAAATTTACACACAAAACATTAACAGTCAATGATGTCAAGGTCATTTTCAATTAATTTGATCACAAGTGAGTCAGACCAGTAAAATAATAACAGAATAATCTATAACAGGATTTACACGAGTCATTAAAAAACATTAAAAGTCATTAAATAGATTTTGTAAAAATTAAGGCCTTAAATGGCATTAAAAAGCATTACATTCTATGTCCAGAGGCATTAAAAAATTAAATGCAATTGATGGGAAGAAAAAGCATTGTTATTCATGATTTATTTGATTATACAAACATTTAATAATTTTGATTGGAGTATAGTGTGATGATTGACAGGCGGAACCCTTTAATTGGCTATTGTTTATGGCCGATACACAAAGTCACATCACTGGATGCTTGGAATGCAGTGTGCTGTGAGCGTGGTCATGCCGTGGCGAAAGAGTGGAGGGAATATTAGCAAATGTTGGAAAAATGGGAAAATGCAAGTTTCAGCAGAAGTGAATGGAGGAGGAACTATTCAGAACCTGGTTAAAGCCTGTGGACGGTAAACCGACATAAAACTATATATAAAACTGTATCTGCAGTTGGACATGGGCAATAAATTTGTTTAAAGTGGCATTAAAAAGTATTAAATTAGATTTGCTGATACCTGCAGAAACCCTGTATAAATAGTGTCAACTCCGATTCCAAACTAGAAAATGTTACCAATATTCTGCCTCTTACTAAATGTTTTGTGCCTTTGTAGATCTACTGTCATCTGCAAGTCGTCATGCACATTTATAAATGATAAGTTGGGGCATAATATTGTTAAAATTGCACTTATTTTTCTAAAGGAATTTCAGGTTGTTCAGGTTTTTCAGTATTTTTGTGAAATAAATGTTTGTAAATGTAGCCATTTTAACATTTTTATTATTTCATTTTACTTTTTTGCACTAAAACAAAAGAGAAAAATTTGGAATTGTCAATATTAATAGGCTATTTGTCCATTTTTTTTACTGGTCTGGCCCACTTGAGGTCATATTGGTCTATATGTGGCCCCTGAAATAAAATGAGTTTGACAGCCCTGCTCTTGAGGATTAAGCAGTTCAGAAAATGAATGAATGAATAAGAAATTAGGTGAATTGGGTATGTTTTGTTTAGAGCAATTAACCTAGGCAGTACAGTGTTTTCAGTAGATTTTCTGGTACATGAATGGTTACTTGTGTTTGTAGTAGAAGAGAAAAAGAAATAAAGGCTCTGAATCAGGTGAGTTCTTTTTGTGTAATATGCTCATCAGTCCACATCTGCCTCTTGTAACTACCAGCCATGTTTTTGAGCTAAATTAGTAATAAAATGTGAAACAGTCTTTTATTCAGCATTTTCATGATGGACAAAAAATATATTCTCGACAAATCATCAAACAACTCCTTAAAGATTCAGATTCAGGTGAAGTTGTGTGTCCTCAAAGGGAAAAAAAACATTAAAACAGATCATCAGTGATTTATTTACTGAATAGGTAGCCTATCTTCAGTCTGGTTTTCAGTCTGACTTTGACTAAGTCTGATCGCAATGGGGATGCAAGATGTTCTGTAACGAATACATCAGCTTCAGTATTTTAGCCCCTGGTCACATTTAGTTGTTGTTAATTAACAGTTTTTTTTATGCATAAAAAGAGACTTATTCTGGTTCAGGTCTGTCAAATTCGCAAAGTCCAGCTCTCAACAATTTCTGTTTTCTATCAGCCATTTTCCTGCACCTGAATGTTTATCATTTGTTACTGCAGGTGCAACATTACACAGATGTGGTGGTGCTGTTTTTTTTTTTTCTTAAACAAATAGATATATTATTCTACTAGAATAGAAAAGAGGCTTTTACTTTTTTTTATCAGGTGCCTAAAGGGTATACTACACTCACTCATTATTCCTCAAGATCTCAAACAAATGTAGGTGTGGAGGTAACAAGGTAATGAGTAATTCTACAGTAACAGTGTACTTGAAGAAGTTTTTTTGTTGTTCTTTTTAAATAACAGTATCGGGTAGTGTACTACATAAGTGTCATTTCCTTCAACCGTATTATTATTAAAACTCTTCACATGACATGTTGCTTGAAAGCATGTCAGTTAAAGCATGGCTAAAATAACCAGGATGGTAAAAAAAACAAAACAAAAACAGTCGTGTACAGTTGTAGATGTCGTCCCTCTACAGTAAAGCCGGTATCTGTGAGATGTTCGAGGGTCACCAGGGGCCGGTAACAGGCATCAGCTGTCACAGTGCAGTTGGAACCGTTGACTTCTCCCACCTCTTCATCACATCCTCCTTTGACTGGACCGTCAAACTCTGGAGCACCAAGGTACAGAGTGTGTGTGTGTGTGTGCGTGTGTGTGTGTGTGTGGGGCCAGAAAGAGGAAGTGTGGGGGGTTGATTGTGAGCTTAGGGCTGTAGGAAGAAAGAGAACGAACTACTGAATGAGGTGGAAAGTTGAGTAGTATAGGTGAGAAAACTTTAAAAAAAACGCATTCTTTTCCTTAGTACATCAGTGGGATGAGGTCTGGTGCTGGGTGGACGAGTGGGCGTAGTGAGACTATTCACACTGATTGAGATGAGGCTGCACTCATATAGAACAAGCTGAACTCTGATTTATTGAAATTTTCTGTCGCAGGTTGCAAAGTAATTCACACCAGATTCTCCAATAAGTAAAACTAAACAGTAATCTAATATACTTAAACTTCTAATAACAGTAATTTTACAACTATTCACAAATCAGCTTTATATTTTCGGACTCAGTATGACAGGGATTTATGCTGTGTTTTTGTTTGCTAATCTTTATTTAAGATTATTAGATTGACCCAACTAAACCCTGACAAATAAAGTCCAAGGACAGTAAAGATGCTACGTTGTTCTACCATGAGGGTTTGTCCTTGAGATTTAACACTGAGCAAAGCAATGCACAGCAAGGCGGTACTGTGTTCAGGGTAAAAATGTACCCTATCACCTTTCAAGACAAAGAATAGTAAGTTACTTGGGTATGATGAGGATTTGGAAGCTTCTTCTTCTTCATGGCAAGTGTGAAATGGTTCAAGCCAGGGGTGTCAAACTTATTTTAGTTTAGGGGCCACATGCAGCCCAATATGATCTTAAGTAGGGATGCAAATTATCAATTAATTCATTAATCATTAGTTAGTTGACCATATTGATCAATTAACAATTCATCAGTAAGGGCCAATTTTCCTGAGAACCTAAATTTCTCTTTCAATAGGGTCAATAAGAAAAAAAAATCTAAATACTGTTTATATATACTCCATGAAAAAAGCAAGTCATATTCCTTAATGATTGATTTGTTGTACCATTAGTGATATAGTACAGTTAATGACATTTACATAGTAGAACAAATTCAGTTCTGCAGAGAAATAAAATAAAATAAATGGATCTGAAGAGGGGTAGTTTAGAAGAAATGAGCATTTCTGACTTTTCTGACACGATGGAGTGACATTTCAGCCCCCCCAATATTGTCCCATGGTCACCTGGGTGACCAACATACCTTATATACTGTGGCCCGAATCAGGAGCCTGGAGGATGTTTTAACTTCTGTTTCACTGACCAGATAGTCCAGATGACTGTGGACTAGACCAACCTGCAGGGAAAACGCTCCGACTCAGTATATGTGTGCATATTTGGGCACGGGTGCAGTTTCACTCCACCATGTCCCTAAAGTAATTATAACTCATCAACGTCATAATCCAGTTCGATGACTATCCCGGCCATGGCGTCGCAGTGCAGACAAGCCACAGCCTTCGGACAGGTGTGGACAGGTGGACAAACCCCCCCCAATATTCAACCTCAGCGACGAAGCCTAAATTAAGCAGGGGCGCCCCCTACTGTCAACACCGCAAACATCACCGTGGAAAAGGGCAATGAACCGGCAAGTAATGTAATTTAATCGAGCACATTCTCATCAACAATTAATCGATAGTCGATTGTGTACATCCCTAATCTGAAGCCTTTAAATAATGAGAACTCCCAATTTTTTTCAGTGTTTTTTTGTGCAGTGAAGTAAAATTTCCATACTATCCTTTCTCAAAAACCTGAAAAACATGGATCTACAAAGGCACAAAACATTTAGTAGCTGGCAAAATATTGTCAAAATTTTGGAGTTTAGAATTTGGAACTGAAATGAGTTTGACATCATTGATCTTCAGTGTAATTTTTGCATTTCACAAATTCATTCCACGGGCCAGATTGGACCCTTTGGCAGGCCGGTTTTGGTTATGTTTGACACCCCTGGTTTAAGCAGATAATTTAAAAAGACAAACTCATTCATTCTGCATCCTGTTCTGTTTGTGAAGGTCCCCATGTGGATTTGTATATGAGGTGTCCTTCACTGCCATTCAGTTCAAGCAAACAAATGTTTACATTTACAAAGAAAATTGTTCATTCCAAGGTGAAATGCGCTAAGAATACAAATTTAAGAAAAAGATTAATATTAAAATAAAGATAAGGCATTTAAAATACAGCAGTATATATGGATTCAGATCACACGTTTTGGAAATGCACAAATATTCAACCCTTCTGGGGGAAGGTTCACTCAGCTCTGTGATGTGTTGGGATATGGTATCCCAAATTCTTGTCTTGTTCTTTACCTTGGACATTTGGAAGAAACGGTGCATGAAGCAGACCGATATCTTCTCAAGATCCTCCTGGTGGCCAGGAAGAAGGCCATAACAAAGAACTGGCCTAAGACTGATGCTCCGACTGACAAACAATGGCTTTTAATCATAGATGGTGCACTTGTCATGGAACATCTTACATATAAACTGAAATTGAAAGAAAATCTCTTTAAAAAAAAACTGTGGAAAATGGCTGACATTCAAGGAAAAATGTTTCTGTTAAGGGACGTAAACACATTCTGACACAAACACAGGCTGTTTTTTTCATATTTGTTTTCTGTTCTTTTGTTTCTTTTCTTGCTCCTCAACCTGAGGAGATTGAATTGTATTACACTGATAAAAATGAGAAATAGATAAAAATAGTAAAAAATAAATAAATAAATAAAATACAGCAGTACACGCACACGCACACACACACACACACACACACACACACACACACACACACACACACACAGGCTATTAACATCATGTGTCACTAAAACACAGATCCACTGACAGTGGGACTGTGCTGCAGATGGACTCAGTGAGTTGAACATAGACAGTGTGAGCACTCCTTCCCTCTCACTGGTTTTGACTGACCTGGTCCACTAAGGCCATTTGTTTTCCTTTCTAACCAGTGTGATGGTTTCCATTTGGTGGAAAGTCATTGGCAATAAAAAGGCAGACAATCACTGTTTGTGTCAGTGAGTGTTAGGGTGGAGGAACGTTAACAACCCAGCCAAAGGACTCTTAGGGTGGTGGAGGGGCAGAGACTATTCTTAAGATGCTGAATAAAAGGTGTAAGAGGAGAAACTGAGACAATAACACAGTGAAGCCTTGAATTTGGTATTTCGTTGGTGGCCTCTTTGGTTTGGTTGAGATAGCCTTAACCCTTCTGACCCTTCTGCTAAGATTAAAAGCCATCAAATAATTTCAGCTAACAACTATTTGAATAATGTTACCACATTCAGGCAAGATTCTATTAATTAATAACAATAATATATAGCATATATCATAGCACTAACATAATGTATATACATACCATAGATATATACACTAGATGTCGCATTCAGCCTCTCAGCATGCATCAGTGGAGACGCCTTCTTGGCATAGGGTAGCGCTCCTTTTAAATGAATGAACATCAGTCGGGGCCAAGGTATATACAGAATTAAGTCACCATAGATGAGCAATTTTGAGAAGTTTTATGTCTTCGTTTGTTACAAATGTCAGACCTGTAATTTATGACTGAGCCACAAGTAAAATGATATAGAAAAGCATTTTTTGTCAATATAGCCTACTTTCTGTTGAAAATATAATGAGCATATAGGTAATTCCTCCATTCAAAATAAACTACAGGCCCACTACATGCAGAAAATAGGCCAGCAATGTTAGCTTCCATCAAAAGACCCTGACAATCCGTCAGTCGTCATAAGCCCCTTAACATTACCACTGTCATACAAGCACCTAAAATCCCAGGTGAGACTGGTTAGGCTGAAAAAAATGTACATTAAACAGCCTGCTCATATAAGTTTGGATATCAAACTATAGACAGTAGAGTATAGATTTATAGAGAACGATAGACAATGAACTACATACAGTACATTTCCAGGAAAGTACGTTTGTTTTTTTTGTTTTGTTTTGGGGTTTTTTTTACATTTATATGGAAAGGACTCTGGATTAGGCAGATGCAGAGTTCCTGTCCTGCTCCTCCCCAGCCTAACCAGTCTCACCTGTGATTTTAGGGACTTGTATGACAGTGGTAACATTAGGGGGCTTATGACGACCAATGGATTGTCAGGGTCTTTTGATGGCAGCTAACATCGCTGGCCTATTTTCTGCATGTAGTCAGCCTGTAGTTTATTTTGAATGGAAGAACTGCCCATATGCACATTACATTTTCAACATAAAGTAGGATATCCATCCATCCATTTTCTGAACCCGCTTTATCCTCACTAGGGTCACGGGGGTCACTGGAGCCTATCCCAGCCACTT
>JAPQRP010000003.1:10914589-10926382 GCA_037367295.1 Apogon hyalosoma
CTATCTATCTATCTATCTATCTATCTATCTATCTATCTATCTATCTATCTCTATCTATCTATCTATCTATCTATCTAATATGACAAAATATAATATAATATACAAATTTATAAATACTAAAATATACTAATTATTCATCTACTTAAGTATCCAAGCTTATTCCTGCAGAACACTTCCACTGACTGAGACCAGTTCGCTGTCATCATGGTCTAAAACGTCTACTTTTACATATATCCATGTGGAGCAGGTTTTAGCTTTTGCCCCTTAAACCAATTCAAAATTTCAGACTTTTCCACAGTTTATCAAGGTCTTTATGTCAGTTTGTTTGAGAAGCTCTTCATTCATGTTGGTATTTTGTTGCTGTTTCCATATAATACGTGACATTTATGTTTGTTTTCTGTATTAATTCAGTCAACATTAGTTCACACATGCACTGAACTACACTACATCACCTTCACTTTTAACCTTTTTTTGATAATTGGTCATTTTATTTGTATTATCGTAATTTTTTTCCTGATATTTCACATTTATTTCAATTAAAACTGCAAATAAAAACAGCTGGATGAAAACAGACCTAGTGACACTGAACAGGAACATGAACTGTGTAAAACATACAAATGAAAATTGTCACACTTTATTATTGATTTGAAGTGTTTTTTTTGTTTTTTTTTAACACCAGTCCAAGTTTGTATGTATGAGATGGAGGAAATACACGTCAAAATTGGTGTATTTTCCTCAACAGTCAAGCAAATAGACTCAAATCACAACAGTGTTCTAAATCATCCCAACATTTTTTTAGCACTGTGTGTTATGTCTTATTGTTTTATGCATATTTATGGTATTTGATTAATCTGTTGCTATCTTGTAATTTAATCATGTTTTTAGATGTAAAGCACTTTGGTCTTCATTATGTTGTTGTAAAGTGCTGTATAAATAAACTTTGATTGATTGATTGAACATGAGTTTGTGACCAAGTCATGAACACTTTTTTTCAGGAAAATCTTGTGAACGCTGATAAATATAAAAGAAAAATCCTAAGATAAAGACAGTTGTGTCTTTACTGGTGCTAACATAGAAAGAAGATAATGTAGATGGACACTACTGCAGGTTTATTAATATGTTTATGTGTCCTGTTAGAGACACACATAAAGGTTAAAGGTTAACTCCATTATCCCCATTGGGCTAATTTGGTGTCTGTATTAGGGCTGGGTAAAAAAAAACTGATTTGATCGATCTTAGATTGATTTCGTTTTTATTTTGTGTAATTGATTTATAGTGGTTGAGAGTGATTTTTCAGAGCAGGACCACAAGTACCTGACCCCGCGTACTGCTGAGCCATAGGTGATAGTCTCACCCCACCCAACAATCACGGACCACTATCTCCCCCTGCCCCCCTTCAGTGGGTAGAAGCCACCGGCAGTAAAACAGAGTAAAGATGATGCAGAAGTCTGGTCTGAGCCACTGTAGAAACCTGGTAATGTTTCTGTCCTGTTCATTACTTCAGAGCAGATTCATCTGTTTACTGCTGAAATGTCATATTTATTTCCTTTCTAATATCAGTATTGATACCAGTACTGAGATGTTAAATGGCTGCGGTAGTCAAATAATCAGGTTACAGCTTAAAATTGTACTTTGGTATCACTAAATGAATCTGACTCAATCAATTAATACTGAATCGAATCGGTATCGAATCGAATCGTGATTGATCCAGAACCTTATGAATCAAAATCAAGTCAATAAAGGAAACTGGCCGTGATAATCAGCCCTAGTCTGTGTTTCACTCATCCTAAGACACACAGTTTTCTACTTTCCACTTTTTACGTCACAGCTCCAGTTTTCTAAATCTCACCAGGACATTCAAAAATGATGAATCTTTATATGTTATTTATTTGTTTGTTTGTTAAATTTTGCAGGTACCAACGGCAAGTGTGACCATTGAGGGGGCGTCGGCTCTCAACAGGGTACGCTGGTCGTCAGGAGGGAAGGAGGTTGCCGTGGGCGACTCGGAGGGCCGCGTCTGGGTCTACGATACTGGAGAGGTACGCATCATCACTGAAACTTTGTGTCGAAAAATAAGAAAGTATTGTCGCCGTAGCCAGAAAGTTTCCCATCTCCCAGAGTTGATATGTACACACTAACATTTGTGTAATTACTCTGGTGTTCCTGCTAAGATAATATTTTGGGCCTTCACATTCAAGTAAAAAAAAAATCTGCTGACTACATTGTTGTTGGTTTACTTTTAGTTCTGTGATGCACAGAGTTGGTGGTTCTGTGGGTTTAGTTTTCAAACAGTTCAGATTTAATTACAGCCTGGACGCCTAAAGCCCAAGTCGAGCACACAGACAAAAATTTATTACAGCATGGAATGAAGTTGTACTGCAAACGACTGAAGCAACGTACAAAATAAGAATCCTTTGTGAAAAATCCTACAAAGTAAAAGTCCACAAATACTGGCAGCAAAGTGTAGCTAAAGCACTGAAGTCAGAGTAGTGGTTTGACTGAATCTGACTGAATTATCATTATCATTATTTTTATATGACATGTGGAGGTTGAGGGAGTTGGAACTACAATCTCAGGTGTCGTGTTATGGGTGCTAAAGGACAGAAGAAAAAAAAAACACTATAATGAAAAATCTGTCTAATCACTGTCATATTTTCAAAGGTTCTTCTATTATCCATTGAGTCAAACCTTTACCTTAAAAGCCCAATGTGCAATGAGTATTTAAGATATTTGTAGGATGATCTCCTAAGAAATATTATTAGTTAGGGTTTCTTTAGTGTGTGATCACATAAAAAACAGAATGTCTGCGTTTTTATCGTCATAGAATCAGGTATTTATATCCTGGAGTCGCCATGTTTCTACAGTAACTCAGAATGGACGTCCTCTTTTCCTTTTTATGACGTTTTATGGGGCAGCATCCAGCAATACATACATACATAAACACACACACATACATACACACATACATACATACATACATACATATACATACATATACACATACATACACACACACACATACATTTATACATATACACATTTATATATGTATATTGCGTCTTTCTCCTGTTTCTTGTATGTTCCAATGGCTTTGGTGAGTACATGTGCAATAGGCTGCTAATATAAAGTGTGTTTTGTTCCACAGTAAAGCCTCCACATGTACCACAGCCGACTGTTTTAGGCCTTTTAGCCCTGTATGTTTACCCAACTGTCAGCATTGCTATGGATGTGTGTGTTTGATTTTTTTTTTCTTTTTTGTGTCCCTTTAAAATGGCCTCCACATGACTTTGCCTTCACCGCAAAGCAGCCAACCAACCACCCAGCCTGAGTACGTCCTCTCATGTTTGCAGGGCTCTGGTTTAGGATCCCCATGCGAGAGCACGTTAGCTTAGCCACTCTGCTAATTTTAGCATCTTTTTGTTGTGTGGTTAAGCTGGAGGGAGGCTCGGCTGAGCCGGTGGCCTTGGAGCTCGGTTGATGGTAACGAAGAGTCACCAATAAAAGTGAGCGCATTTGAAAGGTTTTGTGTGTGTGTGTGTGTGTGTGTGTATGTGTATGTGTATGTGTGAATGGTGCTGGGGGGGGCCTGTCAAGTTAAAACTGGAAACAGGCTGTGGATGGAGAGAGATGCCAGCAAATCCTTCCATAGCGGTGTGGTACTGGGACTGCACGACCCGTCAGAACGCTCCAGAAAACTCAAAGATCAAATATGTCAGAGTTTTCGTTTTACACGTATTTATTTTTTGAGGGCTGTCTATTGATTAAAAGAACGCAAGTGATCCATCTCACAGTTTACTGTGATTAATTTTCTTTGTAACATGAAAGATTTTAATAATGGATATTTATAGTGCGTCACATTTAGAGGGATGTAATTGCAGAAATGGAATATAATCATTTGTGTATTATCAGAAGTGTTTTCTTAGCCCTGGATGAGCTTTTAATTACCATAATGAGATCAGGTTCACTGAGTCCACCGTGTTTCACTGTCATGTCTCTAGCAGCTTCAAACCCACGTCCTGTTCTTGTTCTTTCCTTTTTATAGCAGGTTGCATCCACATTAAAACACAGCACTGTCACTTACTGAGTTTAGATAAAATTGAAGAATGGACTGAACTGCATGTGGGGTTCCATCCAAATGTCTCACAAGGTTTAAGGAAATGTACAGAAACTGCAAATAAAAGTGCAGATTTATGCTTATTTCCATCCACTTAGTGCAATTTGAATATTAAGAGTTCGTTCTTAATCATCATGAGTGTGTGATTTTAATGTAGTAAACTAAAATGGAATCTAAATGGTCTAAAAACTAAAACGTGTACGCAGACTGGGCAGTAACGTTTGCAGAATTTCTGGCCAAATATGTAAGAAGGAAACTTAATCAGTATAATGTTGGTGATAATAGATATTTAGCTTAGCTTTAGTGTAAACAGTGAAACTAAGCTAATGATGGTGCTGTTACAAAAGTGGTGTTTCTATCTACAGTAAAACCTCTAAAGTCAAAGAGGAAGAGATGGATGACGACCGGTAGTGACTTGAGCAAACATGCCAACTTAGGATGACAGTTTGTCAAAGACTGTGGAAGTTAGTAGCCCGTTTTTGGCCATGTAGGCAAATTCAATACGAACATGCTAATTAGTAGTTAACAGTACGTATGATATTTTAGTATGTCCAAGACCATAGCATGAAACCAACAGTATGTGAATTGCATTCTACTTCTGGGTAAATATTACAGTTTGTATGTTCTGGATGCTTTGCCAGTATAAGTATCCCATAATGCAGTGCGGTTGTGATGAGAACCGACTATGCCAGTAGTGTGACACAGTCATCAGTGGAGTGAATAGTATTTAGCGTTCCCATGGAGTCTTAAAAAGTCTTAAAGGAGTGATATTTTGCTTTTTTAAATAGAATTATGCATTTTCAAACATCTCCCTGTGGTCTACATTAAGTGTAAATGCTCTACTTGGGTCTGAATTCTTCATTAATTCAACTCTACGGGTCCAACTTCAACTCTGTTTTTGAGTAATGACACCAGAAAGGTCATTTTGAGCGCTGGCCCTTTAAATGCACATAACCCCACCCCCTCCAGGTTGTTGACTGTGCTGCTGTCCCGTTCAGCCACTTGAGTTCGTTAATACAACCAACAACTGTACATTTTAGGTGATCGACTCAAAGTTTGGACATATTTTCAGTATGGACTAAAACCGCTGCTGCTGATAAATTAGGCGTACTCCCAGAAATGTTTGTCGGAAGTCTTGACCTTATTTGTCGTGATGTAAGTAGCTGTAAACGTAACATTCATTCATTCATTTTCTGAACCCGCTTTATCCTCACTAGGGTCACGGGGGTCGTTGGAGCCTATCCCAGCTACTTATGGGTGAAGGTGGGGTACACCCTGGACATGTCACCAGTTCATCGCAGGGCGTAAACATAACAAATTAAGAAGAAATTAAAACAGGTTGTAGAAATCCACTCAATTTTTGCCTAAATGAATATAAACATAGCTTTGCAGCACCTGGAGGGTTCAAATTCAAACTATTTGAACTATTAGGGTCCAAATACACAAATACATGAACCAAAGACTAATAAAAGTGGGTTTAGCAAAAATATGACCCCTTTAAAAGTATTGAATTTACAAATCTGCATGTAATACCCTTAAAAGTCTTCAAAAGGTATTCACTTTGATATGGTAGGTCTAAAGTTACGTTGTCATAAACTTGTTCACTGTTTTGTGTTTAAATGTGTCTGTTAAATGTCCAAACTGCAAAAAAGTAACATCAGTCGACTCAGTTCCACCTGTTCCAACCTAACAATTTATATTGAAATTAGGAACCAGTTATCGCTAACTTTGCAGCCCCCCGGTGAGAATTGTCTCGGAACAGTGGGAATCAAAGGTTTGGAGTAAATAAATACATTTTCCTAAATTCTTGGAGTCATGAATTTTTGCCAGTATGGCTTTGAAATAGGCATTAAATTCTGTTCTAAGTTGTCTTTAAAAAGTCTTAAATTTAACGTGTAGAAACCTTTAGGAACCCTGAGTATTATAGATGTGAACAGTATACACTTCATGCGTAGCAACAGAAGTGAGATTGACCCGTTACCATGGTTACACGTTTGCAGCTCTGAAGGAGGCTTTCAGGAAGTGACATATATTCACTGATCCATTCCACTGTTTATTTACATTAAAGTGTGGTACAGTTTGTGTATGTAGTACATAGTATTTCAGAACAACTCCTAAACGTATACATCACGTTGATCAATGCGTCATTTCCTGCTGACTTCCTGTACGTTCTTAAGGCGACATAGGTCATAGTAAAACCGAGCAAAAATCCATCTGTGACCCTCTCACTGGGCTACAAGACCACTGTTTTTTATCCTCTATCTTAAATATCACAACCCTCTGTCGTCTTTGTTCTTGGACGCCCAAAGTCACGTCAGTAAGTCGGCGGACCAGAGTTAACATCTCCTCAACTGAACAGCCCAGACCGGATAAAACTAGTTCTCTCTGGGGACTTTTGTGTGTTGTCTTAGTCCCAGATCACTGCCTCCATGGTGGACCAGACCTTGTGGATTCTCTGTATCCAGTTCCACACAGAGGCAGTGGACGAACCCGCTCCAGCCCGCCTCTGCCAAACCCGTGGACTCCAGCGTTACCGCCAAAATCTTATTTTCCCTGTACGCTGCACAGGCCACAGGATCTGTCTGACAGTCCTGGCTCAGTGGGATGATCCAGATCAGGCTGACTAACTGGACCGGTGACCATCCTCTACTCTTAAAATAAAACAAATAAATATGGTTACAGTGAAAAATAACAGAACACACTGGAAGGGGGCGGTTAGTCGAATGAGACCCAGGGAAGTCAAAGTTTTGGCTTTTTTATATTAAATAATTGCCTTAATTGGAAACACCATAATGGAGCAGGTTTTTATGAAATGTTTTTATTTTATATATTTATTTATTTTATTTTATTGAATGTCTTTTGCACTGGACAGCTTTTTCATGTTTATTTTTAACCTGCCGGCTGATAGACCATGAGCTATTGTGAAGGCGTTGTGTCCAGTGTTGTCTTCATCATCATCATCCTCTTTAATACTGGAGTTGCTCTTTTTGTAACGAAAAAAAATAATAGTGTAATGTAAATCTAATTATAGTGTTTTGATTTTTTTTTTTCTTACATATAAGCCAAAATAATCTTAACAGATATTAAATTAGAACAGTGTTTGAGTTGATTGTAACCATATCTAATCATAACTAATACTTTACATCTTATTTATCTCATTTATAATAAATATAATAATAAATACAGGCAAAGTGAGTGGGTTTGTGGATACAGCTCCCTAAAAAGCTGATCAGGACCAACATGGACATGAAATAGGTCTTAAAAGTGTATTCATACTAGTCTTAAAAAGTATCACAAAGATCTAAATCCACTAAAAAAAACCTGTCCTTTTAGTTAATAGAGCAACAACATATTTCTGTAACTCACTATGAATCCATCAGTTTACACAGACTGGTTTTGGAGTTTTTTGCTGAAAGACTGTCGAGTTTACAGTTTTCTCCGTAACACATAGTTTTCCTCTGGTTTAAGTCACCATTAAAAACAGGAACATACAGGCTGATTCTCCTGTCGGTTCCCCTGACCACGGTACTGATGAAGATCTGGAGTCATCACTGCTCCTAATGTGATATATGCTAATGCTAATGCTAGGTACTGTGTGTGTGTGTGTGTAGAGTAAGGATGAGTAAAATGCAGAGACTGAATTTATCCATTATAATAAAGCAAGTTAACCTTTCACCTTTTCAAAATAAAAGTCCCCTGTTTTTCTCGGTAATTATTGATGTTATTATTTTTTTTAAGACCGTATATGTGTGGCCTGGTCATTAGAAGTCAAACATCTTTAGAAACATTAAAAAAGTAATGAGTAAAGACAAGTTAGAAAATAATTTAAATATATTCACAATAAGATAGATAGATAGATAGATAGATAGATAGATAGATAGATAGATAGATAGATAGATAGATAGATTCCTTCCTTCTTCCCTTCTTTCCTTCCCTCTGTTTCTTCATGAGGGGTGGAGTGTTTCCTCTGTGGGTGGGTTAATCCTCTAGTGGACCTCCATGGTGACACCAGCTGTGTTTCTCTTTCTACTTTTTCCTCCTCTCTCCATTATTTCACCTACTTTCATGTGTTATAGGTGTGTAATAATACTGTGGTCGACAGAACCAGAGGAGGAGAGGATGCAGTTGTGTTTTTCCGTGGTGTGTGTGTGTGTGTGTGTGCTTTAACACTTTTATTTGATTCGCTACAAATGCGTTTCATTAATCAGCCAGGATTGGACCTGTTCCCATCAGACACTGGGTGGATTTTGCGATGGCTACCTGGTGGTAAACCCCTCCCCTTGTATTGGAGTCCTGTTCGGTGTCATTAATCAGCTTTTCAAAGGCCTAACGGCGCTGAATGCAAATGTTTCTTCAACACCGACTCCTCTCGTATCCGGCTATCACTGATGTCGCCCGTATGGATGATGTTGTGCCAGGGCCTCCCGCTGTGTTCAGCCCAGCGCTGTGGGCGTGTTGGTGATGATGGTGGGGGGGGTGGGGGGGTCAAAATGGCTGCCTGCTTCCCTCCCGGTGCCTGTTTAATTACAGCCTGGCCGTGCAAAGTGGTTGCAGACGGCCTGGGTGGCAGCCCCACTCTCACTCCGACTCCCACAGTGCACTGCTGTCTCTGCTGAACATCCTTCAGTTTGATGTCTGCATTAGGCCGGTTTGGTCGGGGGGGAGGGGGTCAGATTCACATCACTGTTGCATAAAGAAAACGTGTTTGAGCATCTGCAGATCAGTTATTTAACCCTTAAACACCAAGAAATATTTTTGTGGCAACTTCCAACTGAATTTTTCCCTACATTGAACCATTCCTAAGTGATTTATCACCATGTCGTCCTCTGCATTTATCATTTTTCAGTGAAAATCATGTATTTTCCTGTATTTAATCTACTGATCATGTAGCTCAGGGGTGTCGAACTCCTTCAGCCCAATATGATGTCCAGTGGGCCAGACCAGTTAAATAATAACCTATAAATAATCAGCCAAATGTGTGTCTTTTTGTGTGAAACCCCTCCCCCTCGCCCCATCTGGTCTGCCTCAGAATCCTTTTTTTTCCTGTCCCCCCTCCCACCGAATCCATTGAAAAAGTTCCATCATGTGACCACGTGTACTGTCTACAATGTATGACGTCTTAAGTATGTCTTATGTATGTGCCTGCATTATCTGTATCTGTACTGTAACTTCTGAAATCTCTGATGATGGCGACGCCCGTAGTGGCAGCGGCTGCACAGGCTTTTGGAGGACTGTGCATCGAAATTTCATTTGCTGTGACATGCTGAATGACAATAAAGCTAAAATAATCTAATCTAATCTAATCTAAAATGTAAATAATCTGAACCATGTATCTACACCCTGAAATATCTATTAAAAATACAAGTTGCAGCTTATTATTAACACAATTTACACATCACACTCAATCTCCAAATGCAGAAAACATTTATTAATAGGCCGTTATATTGTTAACATTTCTCATATTTGTTCAAGTTTATCCATATTTTATTGTGACAGGATTTGTAAAATGTTAATGGGCCTAGTCACGCGCCTTCACACAGCAGTAGGAAAAAATGAAATCCATTTTTAGCCATATGTTACTTTCTATCTAATTAGTTCACATATTAAGGTTTTATGAACAGTTGGAATTTTGAATTTTCATTCATTATTAAGAAAGTTACAGCCACTTTTATGTGAGGCACCATAGCAGTTTGGGGAAGTTTTGTGAAGATTTAGCAAATTTCTACTTCTTGTTTATATATTAATAGAACTTATTTTTCTTTTTTATGCATTCAATATATCACATATATTTATATCCCCGAAGTTTCAGGGATATTATGTTTTTGGTCCGACCGCTGCTGGATATCCTGTGTGTTAACGCGATAACTTAAAAAATATTGGGTTTAGAAATTCCATATTTTCCACATCAATGAATATCGTGGAGAGGAAGAACTGATTCAATTTTGGAGGATTTACCATTTCTAGATTGGCCACAAGGGGCCGCTCAAAAGTTTAAAATCACTAAACACTCTTTTGTTCATATCTGGAACTATTTGTCTGATTGACTTCAAATCAAGTGCAAATGAAAGGTCATGACCTGGGGATGCCTCACCTCATGACATCATAGCTGTCTGGTTAAGGATTGGGGGCGTTCGGGGATATACCCCTAGCCGTCTCTTCCGACAGCGTAAGCCTAGTTAAAGTTGAAGACGAAAAAAATTTACAGCAGTTTTAAAGACACTTTTACTCGGGACAAACCTATGTTGGCTCCTTGTGAGTCCATCACCAGAAAACCCCTAATTATATTATGTCAATTATATCACCCAGGCACAGCATGTTCTGACCATTTACTTTCTGGTGTCAGAATTGCCTGTGCTTTTTTGTGAGTCTGTCACTTTTAAGTTTTTCCCTGTTTTGAGCGACAAAAATTAATCTGACATATTTGGCCATAGTAAATGTTTTCAAGGTCTACTTCTTACCTTTCCAGTGATGTAATTTGTAAAAGGTTAGTGCAGTTTGTTCAAAAGTTATGAGACCAAATAAATGGAAAAGTTGAAAACAGGCCACGTGACTAGGCCCTAATATTTTCATAATGCAGTTTTACTTTTTTCACTTTAGACCAAGGAGAAAACTTGCAATTGTCCTTATTCATAGGTTATTATTTGACTTGATATCACATTGGGTTGTATGTGGCCCCTGAACACCTTTGACTCGTTAGTATTTTTAGTGTAATTTTTGCACTTCTGAAATTCACCCCAAGGGCCCGATTAGACTATTTGGCGGGTCAGTTTTGGCCCACGAGCCTCATATTTGACACCCCTAACGTAGATGTTCATAACGGCTCAGAGTAAATTCACAGGTTATTATATCAAAACGGATAAACTGAAGAAAAAAAGCGACTTTTCAGCAAAATATCTAAAAACAAGCATCTGCAACATGGGTTTTAGTGGCGATTAGATGTTGTAGAAGATGACGGTGTTTCATGTTCATTATGAAGCCTCCGAACGTCTAATGGATCATATCGGATGACCGTGAAAAGATGACAAACTGCATTTTACCTGAATTATTTACATGTATTGATAGGATCAGCGGCGGCAGTTGAGATCTGACAGTGTGATGTAAAACTATAAGAAGTGTAGCTGTAATAAAAAAGACATTTAGAGTTGTGTTGGCGTGAATATCTCCTCTGTGTCGTATCAACATCATCACTTCATTATGTTCTTACAGATTCAGTTTCATAGTTGTTTTTTGTTTTTTGTTTTTTTTTTTCTTAGCATCAATGAGCAAAAACTCCAACATGTTATAATTGAAGTAATGGTCTGAGGGGAAACCAGACCTTTACACCCCCTGTGGACGGTTCAGGGGAGGCGTTCTCAGATGAATGGGGGGTGAGGATGTGACTGACAGATGTAATTACCGATGGCTTTTAAGGTTTCATGACTCCGCTGCTCAACTCAGCGTCTCAACACAAAAGCAACAGAGCAGCGTCCACGACCGTGATATTTAGACTTCACTTTCCACGGCAACAGGAAACACCAGGTTCATCTGTCTTTACATTTTTACGACTCGAGTAGACATTATACTCACATTCATCAACCCATGTTTGAATATAAACTACTGCAGTGCAAAAATCTAAATCTTACCAAGTGTATTTTTCTCATTTCTAGTCCAAATATCTCATCACATTTAAAATAAGACAT
>JAPQRP010000003.1:10941142-10963764 GCA_037367295.1 Apogon hyalosoma
GAGAGGAGAGGAGAGGAGAGGAGAGGAGAGGAGAGGAGAGGAGAGGAGAGGAGAGGAGAGGAGAGGAGAGGAGAGAAAAAAGAAACAAGGAAAGGAAATGAGAGTAGAAACAAGGAAAGCCAATTAGAGGAGGGAAGACAATTAAAAGGAAAGGAAGGCAGATGCAAGGAAAGGATATGAGAGGAGAGGAGACGAGATGCAAGGAAAGGAAAAAAGAAACAAGGAAATGAATTGAGAGTAGAAACAAGGAAAGGAAATTAAAGGAGAGGACACACAATTAAAGGAAATGAGAGGAGGAGAGACACAAGGAAAGGATAGAAGAAACAAGGAAAGGAAATGAATAAACTCTGGACGCTCATCCACACTCAGCCGTCGCTGTCACACAGACTCACTCACACACAGTGATAAATATAAGATGACGGACCAATCACTCAGAACAAATATCCGTCTTATTCCCCCACAGATGTCTTAAAGAGTCTTAGTCTATTATTTGTCAAAAAGTAGAAGGAATGTTCCACTTCCAATCAAGCTGCAGTCGAACCCTGTCGACATCGTACGATATCAGTCCAGCACTGAATGCACAGCTGGTTCTTCCGGTTCTTCCAGATGGATAACTTGGCAGGAAGTTAACCACAACCAGAGTGTGTCTTTTCCAAGGTCCAAGAACAAACAGGTGGGACAGAGACCTCCTTACCTAAAGCCTCCACCCACTCCAGCAGAAACCCAAATAAAACACCAGTGGAGGGTGAGGACAAAGCAGACAGCTGAGGGCTGATGCTCATATTGACACAGTTTGTTATTTATTCCTGCTTTTAGGCCAGGTGCACAAAAGTCACATCAATACTAGCACATTTTGGTTTTAAAAAGCAGAACTTTTGCTACATTTTTACTGTGTTGACACCCTTACAGAATTTTAGGATGCCTAAAAACCACAGGATTGAGAGACACTTTTGAAAAACACAGTACTCAGCAAAAATCTCATCTTTACACAAACATCAGTATGTCCACAAACACAATAACTGAATAAAACACTGTAATGAATGCAACAGGAGAAACACTGAAATACTGTGGATAAAATCAGCTTCTGTTACATTACCTAGACTGGGCAAAAATATGGGATGATTAGTAAACACTTGTCTTGTAAAATACATATAATGTTGTGTCTTTCATCCAACACAAATCCAGGCTTCCCTCATAATACCTGAAAAACTAAATACAAACTCAACTAAAACTCAGCCAGTTCTTCAAGATAAAAATAGTTTTGCGCTTTTAAAATGAAGACTAAACCGAAGCCAAAAGCCAAATTGAAAGCGTAAATAAAAATAAGACTAATGAAAACTTTGTCTGGAGGAGGGGAGAGAAGACAGGAAATGATGAGATGTAAAGGAAATGGAGTCAGAATAAAATTTAGGAGTAAATACAGTAGATGTATGGGCCAAAAATCATTCAGTAATGATTAAGATTCACGCCAAATTTCACCGCAGTCTCACTGCAATGAACAGCATCAATATTCCCACGGCTAAAACAGCTAAAAGTCCCTCCATAACTCTACAGTCACATAAAGCGTTAATGTGTGTTTGAGACGGCCAACACTGTGTTCTTCACAGAGCAGAGTAATGCCTAGCTAAATAATGCTGAATAAACTGAGCGTGTAATTCAATTTCCTGTGCTGACTGTAAAACACTAATTGCCAAAATGCTGTAACCGCTGATAAATATATGAGAAAGAGGGATGATAAATGTGTCGAAGTAACGACAGAAATAAAGAAATCATGCAGCTTGTTTCGGCTCAGAGTCTGTGGGCCGTGGCTGCCAGTCTTGTGGTTTAAAAAGCCAATGTAAGAAAGAGAAAAAAAAATGAAAGAGGGAGGCAGAATTTATGATTTTTCCGTGTTGTGCCGTGCCTCTGCGTCAAAAAAGCCAGTGCCGCTGACACATCTCAGAGGATTCAAAACAAATATGAAGTCTTTTATGCAAATGTTGTGCAGCCTTCTTGCTTGGCAGGAGCTGTTATTAGTGTTTTCTTTGGGAGAATTCAAATATTAAATCTCTGCTTTGAGGAGATCATAGTTTCATTCTCTGTATCATGTTTTTTACTCATCAGTAGATGTTTTGGTCCTCTTGACTCCTCGCTCACTGCTGCAGTATGACTAACTAAACCACACACAGACAGGCGTCTATGTACACTGCAGAGCGAACATGCATAAAGTATGCACAAGCATGTTTGTGCAAGAATGTGCATGTGCACACGTGTGTACATGTGCGTGTATGCGTGTATGCGTGTGTGTGTGTGTGTGCAGTATGTTAGATCTGGATAGGTTCCCTGCTGGCCTGGTTGGCAGGCATCTGAGGCGCTTCCCTGCAGCAGAACTCCAAAACCCCAGTCCCCAATCACTGAGCAGCGCTCTAATTAGCAGCTACCGCCATGGAGCCTGCGGTCACAGGCTGCCTGGCTTCCAAACTCAGAGCTGAGCTACCGATACTAAAGGCCTGTGGAGGTCTGAGGCGAGAGTAGAGTGAGACCTGCTCTAACACTTTGTGAATAACTGGGCCTGACAAAAAGGTTTCATTTCATAAACTCCACTGTGCCTCGGGGACTGCCAGATAATCCAGGAGCCAAAATATATGTTTTTCAAAATGAGGTTATGAACACAAGGCTAAGATCCACACAGACACAGACGTGAACTACAGAGGGAAAAAAAGTCAAATGGTTACACTGGACATCATGAGACTAAACATCTGGCATGAAAATGAATGAAGTTCATCCACTAGGGGTCTCTCAATTAAAACATCAGCATAACCTGTGAAGTAGTATGGCACTGCAGAAATCATATCCTCTCAGGAGGAAATGTATTAAAGATTTGTTTTTATGATTTGTGATGTATGTTCACATTGGGTCATTTAATTTCAATGAAACAGCGACGAGTAACATTAGTGACAGTATAGCACCACAAACAGATGATCAAATGAAACTGGTGACATTAATTTTAATGCAGAAATGTATCCTTTGGGGTCAATTTGACCCCATTCTGCTGCCTTCCTCTATGGGATGTGGATGTGGAAGGCAGCAGAAGGGTTAAGTACAGATTCACAGATTTGCTACTAAGCATATACACATTAGAAAAATTACCAAAAGTATTAAAGACTGAGCATTCCATAGTACTCATTTGTGGAGTTATACTGTCATTGTATTTGTGTTAATAATATTTTATGCAGGTGAGAAATCACAGCTCTGTGGCTGACTGAAGCCTGAATTAGTACAACCCTGTGGCGATAAAAAACAAAAGAAATGTAGGGGTAGCGGTTCTCTCATTAAATAACATTACTACAACTATAGAATAAAGCATATTTTTTATGGTGGAACCTGCTGTTCATTTGATATGTGACTGCAGAGACAAACAAAACCAACATTTTACTTTGAATAGATTATACTGAATAGGTGAACTTGCAAAAATGGAAGGAAAAGAGCTTGTTTTGTAGCAGACTGAGAGGAGTAATGTTGATTCTCAGATAGATGCGGCTTTGAACTGGATTCTTGCTCTGTTGGTGAAACAAGTACAGCCACATGAGTCCGAAAAAGCTGAAGCACACTTTTGAAACCAAATTTTATATAGCCAGTGATGTTTTTATTGATTAAAGTTTGCTAAATTCCACTGCTTTACACAACATTTGATGACAAAACACCACATCATGACTTATTAGAATGCTGAAGGTCACCCTTTGTTGACTTTTGGAAGTATGGATTTTAAGGTTTTTGGATGCTAAATTCTATGCTATTTATTAAAAAATAAAATAATTTTCTTACAGAAGGACCTCGAGAACCAAAGAGAAAATGCTAGAACCCAAACATAATCAAATTCTCTGAAGTCGAATGGAAATCTGTTTAAATAACCTTTAAAATACCTACAGTTACACATATATTGACTTTGTTCCTGCAGTAGTACTTGTTTTTGTCACCACTTTCCTAGTTTAAGTATAAGATCTCATATGATTTTATGAAGATATACCAGGATACACCCTGGTCGTGCCAGTAATTCATGTTGTGTTTTTCATGCTATTTCAAGATCATCCTGTTTATTCTGTTCACGTTGTTCTATTGGAGTGTGACAGCAGCATTTTACCTGCCAAAGCTCCTGCAAAAAGCATCTTTGCCGGCCCTATTGTCCCGTTGTCCTCGGTGAGGTAAGCCTTGGTGTGGGCGTAGCAGGGGAAGTAGATGGCTGAGAAGGGGATGTCTCGCAGGAAACAAGCCTTGGAACCCTGGAGAAGGGAAGGCATCAGAGAAAAAGAGACGCTCCAGGTCAAAAATATTTAAGTTGGAACATTAAAAAAGAAAGTCAGAGGGAAAAGCTAAGACAAGGATTCATAGAAAAGATTAAGAGTGATGGAGCTCAAGGGGATTCAGATCTTGACTTGTGACTCTGGGTCTCTTAAGATAGATGGTTTTATTCTAGACCACATTTTGAAACATCATTGAAATTTATGGGGAAAAAATGAGTAAACGGCCACATTTTGCCAAACTAATCACAGCATCTGCATGAAGGTAAAGGAGACGTAAAAAAAAAAAAAAAAAAAAAAAAAAACAACAGTGGGAAAATCAGACAAAGACAGACTGGCTGACTGAAATAAAACTTTGGTGGGGGGAGAGGAGATGAAGATGGGTGCTTGTCTGCCACTGTAAACAACACTGTATCATCAAGCCTATTGAGTTTCCTGCTGTATTTAAAGTCTGCTGGCCTTGTGCCACCCTCTTGATACAGCAAGTACAGCGTTTAAAGTGATGGGAAGAGTCTACCTGTTTTGTGGCAGGCTTCATTTAACTCCTATGGGATAATCCTTTGCACACACACACACGCACACGCACACGCACACACGCACACACACACACGCACACATACACACACACACACACACACACACACTGGACGGGCAGATACCAAGGCTATCTCTTTCCCTCTCTTTCCTCTGGCACTTCTTGTCTGCCTGTCCCTCCTGTGCACTGGCTGGCTGAGGCCCGAGCGGCTGCTGAAAGCTGGGAGATTCTATCGAAGGCAGGACAGACAAGCAGCGTCACAGGGACTGGGGCAGGAAGCCTTAATATCAGGGTAACGGTGTAGGGTTGGGTAAATGCACGAACAAATAAAGCTGGTCTAAGCTGTGAGGGTAAATGAGAGTTTTTCATGCAAATGGAAAAGAACATTTATTAATCATAGAGTAAAAGTGACACGGGAATTTATAAACAGATCTGATGACAAAACTGTAATGTAAGGAAGAGTGTGAAAACCTGTAATCTGTAACTAAAGCTGTCAGACGAATGTTGTGGAGTAGAAGAAAAAGATGCATAAAAATAAAAGATAAAGTACAAGTACCTAAATTTATACTTTTAGTAACTGTAAGACTGAGTTGCTATACCCCAAGAAACTACTACAGAATAGACTGTTTTTGTCTTTAGTTTTTTCACTCCTCAAAAGTGAGGTTGTGAGGCTATTAATCACAAAAATAGACCTGTGTAATGATTTCATCAATAAGTACATTTCTTACATATTTCTATATTAATAAAACAAGTACAAAATATTCCATAAAGGCATTGTTTTTAGTAAAATAACAACAGATCATAGCAGCACCTAAGCCTTCCATAAGCCTAGAGAAAACTCTGCCTCAGTAACATTCCACCACTGTTTTTCAATACACTTTAGTGACTTCATGTGCATTAAAAATTGCGTCTCTCCACATTCCTACAATGACTACTTTCCCCCAGTGATGACTGGTGGCGCTAGAGTGTCAGCCACCCTACCAACTGGTAGCTCCACCAGCAGAGGCTGAGCGTCAGGATAATTACCCTGACAAAGGCAGCTCTGTGCCTGGGTGCAGCCCCTCCGGAGCCAGCCCGTCTGGGGTTTGCAGGCTGGAGCTCGTCTCCTCCCCACCTCCCCACCACCTCCGACACTGCTACTATGCTCTCAAAGCACTTTGTCTCCACTCCATGCATACACCAGCGCATGAACGCAAAAGTGCCGTGCACGAGCATGCACACATTAACGCACACTCTTAAGTTTGTGATGCACATAGCTGTATTCTCACACTACATTGAGTGGTGAGACTACAGTGGCAGCTATGTGGATTCACTTCAGCACACCAACACAGGAGCAGGTAGGCAGGTATACACGGACAAGACCAGGCTCTGCATTCTTTTAAAGCCTTGTTAAAAGAACCAGAAGACTGACAGGTGGTCAGTTCAGCCAACAAAAAGAGATTCACATGCAGTCAACAAAGCTAATGCAAAGTGAAACTCAGGGAACACAAGTTTCCAAATCTGGTAGATCAAAAATCCAAAACTTTACACTAAAAAAGTTGAGCAAACTAATACAGATGCAGATACAAGACTGACACTTTCACAGTAAATTGTGTTGAAGCACAATCTTGCCAAGCTCCATTAGGATGTATTTATGTAATTTAATTATAAACACTCCCTCTGAGGCCTCAGGTCCTTATCCAGCTGGTTACTAGCACTGTGTATCAGCAGGAATCTGATAATATAACTATCATGATCTAGGGGACACAATTTAATACACTGTGAAATTATAAGGTAGTTTAAAAATATATATACATAATTCTACTCAAATTATTATTTATTAAGGAAAAAAACTGAGTAAAAAAATGTTGTCGAGGCTTAAGACAGATTAGGTCACAGCTATTTGGCAGGTTTTACATACACACAATGACACAAAATGAACCACAGTATTATACAAACCTTGCCTTCTAAACTCTTGATTAAATATTGATATACTATTGATACACTACATTGATTGTAGTGTTTTGACAGTCAGTACAGAATCACAAAATGTTATACTGCAATAACCATATTTATAGATGACTTTATTTCCCATCCTGACCAGTGAGATTACTTCGCAAAGGCTGCAACATGCTCACAAACTCTAAGAACTCTTCTGTCACAGACCAGTATGTGTCAGAGAAAAATGAAGAGATGTGCCTGGAGTTAGAAGTCATAATGTTTATAACATTAATGTTGACACAGGTAAAAATACTCTTTAAAATACACCAACATTATATTGTTATATCAGCCACTAATATGATACATAATCTTTTGCGCTTGCTTTGCAATGTGTTGGTGCATAATATCACACAAGCCTAATATGTTCAAACAGTGCACTGTAATTTTTAGCCCCGTGCCATTGAAAAATACCAATTATGGCAATTAAGGTTAAATACAGCTTTTAGCATAAATTGTGCCTTTTCTTGTTCTTGAACAGAAGACCACGTGCAATTGTTGATTTAAATGATAGCTAATATGGGGTATGATAATATGTATAATTCTACAATATTCAAAAGAAAAATCCCATAGGATTTAGTCATAACAGTGACGATAAGCAATGGATTGTTGTGAAATTGTGAGATGGATGAAAACACAATAGAGTGGATACTGGAAGTCTGGCAATCATTTGGCAATTAATCTAGTAGCAGAAAATCTAACATCAGTATAGCGTTACATAAATGGTTCTTTCTCATAGGGACCTTTTGTTTTTTTTTTTTATAAACAAACAGCTTGATCTTTTACTTTAAAACAAAAACACAGTTATGTACTTTATGAGTTATAATGTCCTCTGTGCTGTTACTGATATTGCACATATCACATTTTTCTGGATATTCAGGGGCCTTATTTATTTATATTTTTACATGTTTGTGTGACTTTCACTATCTAACTTAGCCTAATCTGTTCATGCTAAGTTGTACTGATATAACAGATCACACAAAAACAAACCAGCGCAGATCAGCTGCAAAAACAGGCATATATTACATGTTATGGATTGTGTATTTATGCATTACTCAGATGTGAGGTCACATTGAAACAGACATTAAAACACTCACTAACTGAAATTTAGTGAGAATTATTTGAGCTTCATATTAAGTTTCATTCCTCTCCAAGGCTGGCCTTACCCACCTTATAAAGTCCAAAAAAGCCAAGGTCCCTGATGACCGACAAAGCGCTGACCCTAGGCCCCGTAGTGATCTCTCCTGCCACCTGCAGACGGATCTTTACTATCTCCAGGGGGTTGGTGAAAATCACCTGAGAGCCACCAGCCTGAAGGAAGAGATGGACAATGAGGAATGAACACGTTTACAGTCATTAGAAGAGAAATGGACACTTTAATCTTGCGTGAAGAGTCAGGGTTAACAGGTTACCACTATGCCCAGTTTGGGTTTATGTGACGGTTTTGGTGTTATCTGTGATCTGTTAATAGAGGGATTCAGTTTAACAGAAACTTCTAATTGAATAAAACATTTGCAAAACAATTAAGTATTAAATATTATTCTTCTTGTGTGCAGCTTCAGCAGGTGATGTAATTTAACCATTATGCAGCCTCAGCAACCCGCTCCAAAACAAACACAAAGAGGAGGAGAGCTGCAGGAGAGTACCGGGAAATCCAGCTGATGCAGTCGAGTCTGTCAGCTGTTTGTCTTCATCACACAGGCCCTGCGGGGACTCTCCTTTATCTCTCTAACCTCTTACTTTGCACTATTCTCTAAACCTGTACTTGTAAAGGGGAGGGCAAACGAAATGGAAGCAAGCACAGACTGGTTGCTCTGCCTTTTGGGTCAGCGGGCTTTTAAATATCAGAGGTAGCTGTGGTAAAGAGTTGCGGCAAGACAAATGCTTAACTGTGTCTCGTCAGGGAATGTGACGGCATTTCCAGAAAGCCTTTTGATACTGAGAAATGTTTGGGCTTTTTATGACTCCTTCGATTCTCCCATTTCTCTCTCAATCTTTGACTCACTCCCTTCCATTTCTAGCTCATACTCTAAGAATTGTCTCTGTCTCTCTCATCTTCACTAGTACTGTCCGTCGCTCTCACTACGGTTGCCAATGGTTACTGTAGCCACACACAAAAAAGAGCGGCAAGTTGCAATTAGATAGCAATCGGTTGCTATGGCGCTGTTTCTGTCTTAAATAGGCCTGGTCTGTTTGTTGTCGTTTCTCTCCTTTTGCCCTCCCTCGTTCATTCACTAGGTTATGAATGATGAATTGTGCATGTTGCCTCTTGCCTTACAGGAAGACATCAAACAATCTGCAACATGGGCAATTTTTGGCTAAAAGTCCCTCAGTTTCGAGTGAGACAGAGATCATAATCGTCTCATTGAAGGTGTGTGCAGCCAAGTTTTAAATAACACACAGCACAGTGGGCTCCAGCTTCCCTCCCAGACTCAACAAGAGGCTGTGAATAGTAGGAGGGCTGCTGCTCTAAAGCTGCTACATCTCACAGCCAACTCTTTATGACTTGTTTTATGGAAATAACCAAGTTGATGACATGCTGGCTAATAGTGTGACCATTAAGAGGCTATTGGCTTCGGTCCCTCACAGCGTTGGCTGCTTCAATTGGATACTAATGAGGCTGGAGATGGAGAAGATGGAGCTGTTGTTTACTCTCCCCGAGTAAACAAAAACATTGTTCAGAGAGATGAGCTGACAATAAGAAGTGACAACGTGAGCTAAAAGGAGCGACTGCACACATGCTTTCGTGCACTTCAGCATCCCACGGCTTATTCCAGAGCACTGACTGTGATAAATAACTGAAAAACTTTGAAGATCCAAGACAGAATGAACAGAGCAGAGAATCAGACAAATAAACACAGAGAGAGCTAATGAGAGACAAAGATAGTGAGACAGAAACAGAGAGGGGAGTAGTCAAAACAAGAGCAGTGAGAGAAGGTCGAGGTTGAGGCGTAGAGGTTGAGGGTTGTGATTACAGAGTGACAGCGTCGGCGGCTCTCTGATGATTCCCAGGTAATTACAAGGCAAGGTGATCCTTAGAAACCTGGGACGTCAGCACCTTATGCACGCTCCGCGCCACAGTATGAGCACTACAGTAAGAAGTTGGTAAAGTTTGAGATTCTTCAGCAGGACAAACACAGACAGGCATGCCAATCATACATGAGATTAGCACCGACTAAAAACATCCATAAATAAATATCACACTTCCATTTATACCAACGCAGGGTTTGTGCACATCCAGATTTTCAGACCTCTCATGGATTTTTCAGATCATATTTGACACCTGAGTACAAATAGATGATTATTGTGCAAAAACAATTATTTTAAAAACTAACTATTGACTCGGTCTGGGTATCCATGACATTCATTTACAACACTATATTAGTTTAAATTTTATAGATGTTATCAGATAAATAAAGGAGTAAAATATACAAGGAACCCTCTACCTTTCTGCAAGACTAAAAACATTATTTACATTAAAACATTACCTCAAAGATTGCTTTCTCTAGTGCAGAGACAACTATAGAGTACAAAAACATCATATCAAAGCATTGATCTCATGGTTTTATCAATCAATGCATATCAATCATATCAATCATTAAAGTTGAGTCAAAAATTAAGTGTAGTGTTAGTTCAAGCGGGCCACGAAAACAAGCTCAGTCCACATAGGATTGACAGCAGCTTGTCAGCCCACATCAGCTGCTTGTATTCTGTGCATCCTATTGGGTGATTTTATTGAGGGTTCCATATTTAAACTGATATTCTATCACTGCTGCTTCAGCCTGCTGCCTTTGCTGCTCTTCTTTACAACCCATCTCCACCGTTTCATTCTGTGTCTGATCTAATCAGTGTCTTTTGCTGTCATTGATGCCTGTTATGTTCTATTGCCTGTAGGGGGTCTTGTTGCTGCTCTCCCTGCCCTGGTTTCATCTGTGCTCATGGAAGATCAGAAAAGTGTGTACTTCCTGCTTGGCCAATTAATCTTTATTTATATAGCACTTTTCATACAGTGAAATGTAGCACAAAGTGCTTTACATATAAAATCAGTACACCCCACCACCGCCGCCACACACATATACGTGCGCGCACACACACACACACACACACACACACAAATAGAAATAAAGAAAAGGAACAGGCTGAGCATGAGGGGACCATAAAGCAAAAGAGAGGAGGCGCTATCACAGGGAGCCACCCGCACCAGGGGGCAGCCATTGCCCCCAGCAACCCAGCGCCGCCAACATGGAGCCGCATCCTGACCGATGAGGGAGGGCCGAACCACCACTGCATTGCAGTGGCAGTGACCCCCACCCCACCAGGGAGGAGCAGACCCAAGGAGGCGCCACAGCCATCAAAGTCCACAGCCGCCCCCTGGCGCAGAGGGTCCCTGCCGATGAAACACTGGAGAATATAAATAAAAACAATAAAAAGATAAAAAGAAGCATTGGTTGAAAGAATATGAATATACATGAACATGTACAGCCATAACCTGTTCAGACTAAATGCTTTATTTTGACAAGAGTGGTCCTGACTGAAATCCATTTTTTAAACCATCCCCAAGTGCTACTATGTACCTTCTGATCATTTGTTTGTGGGTTCATTACTCTATTACATATATTTGTTGTCATATTGTGTTGGGCTAAAAGCCAGGTAGATGCTGTGACAAGACAGCAGAGCTTTTGCCACCCTCCACATGTTAGTCAAAGAATTTTATGACAAAATTGTGAAAAAGCTTGTATAACTGATTTATCTTTAGAAAGTCTAAATTTTATATTTTAAGAAAACATGGATAATAATTTCACACAAAATATAGACCAACACATTTCAGTTCGTGGCCTTCATCAGGGTCCCTGATGTGAAATAAAGTTTAAAAAGTGAAATAAAGTTCTTCGATACAACAAGTGCTGCTGGAGTTCTTGACCTGTAGCAAGATTTTCTCTTTCCCCATTCACCTTGGAAGTAGGTGAAGTAGTGTCAGGGCCTTCTACTTAGATTTACAATAGTTTGGAGATACACATCCTTCTCCAGACTTTCTTTTCTTCTACATCTGTCCAGGCCTTGGAATTACTACAACCAAATTCCATACAATTCCATACAGGAACAGGGTTTTCCTGACCAAAATATGGCTTTTGGTGCAGGACCCAAGCCATTTTGGAAAATATCTTAAACAGTTTCATACATGTAAAAGCATCAAAACCAACCGAATGCCTTCTCCCAATTCTAAACTCCCAGTGGACTTCTTTATTAAGTTAGATTTCAGCATTTTGGATGTACTCAAGCTTTTCCAAATATTTATACAGAGACATGGTTATAAGAATGACTCAAAATTTTGTGTAATATATTTCTGAGAGGACACCAACAACTGTACATACTGTTTTTACATTTCTTTTTATACATATGGTGTACATATTCTTATAATGTGTTTTATATTGTATCTGAGTATTTAAGTTTGCACCTTCTTAGCCGAAAACTACCTGTCTAAATTTCGTCATTCATTCATTCATTCATCTTGTGAACCGATTTATCCTTGAGGGGATTGCGGGGGTGCTGGAGCCTATCCCAGCTATGTTTTGGGCGAAGGCGGGGTACACCCTGGGCGTGTTACCAGTTCATTGCAGGGCTGACATATAGAGACGAACAACCAGTCACTCTCACATTCACACATATGAGCAATTTTAGCTCAACCAATTAACCTATCAGTGCATGTCTTTGGAAGGTGGGAGGAAGTCGGAGTACCCAGAGAGAACCCACACAAACACGGGGATAAATTTTGTTATGTATGCACATAATGACAATAAACACTCTTGAATCTTGAACCAAAAGCTGCCAAACAAGCACCAAAATCTTCCACAAATTTAACACACATTAAAGCACCCAGAGAGCACCTGAAACCCTGCAGGAACCCCGTTAACAGCCATCTAGCTCCATTAGTACATGTGGGTGTGTGTGCACTAAATTCTCTGAAAATGACTTTAACATCTCACGTTAAGCCTTCAATTTAAAACAAAGTTGTTACAAAGACCAACGACGAAAATAGCTATATATGTACAATGAATAATTACTACTGAAAAAGAACAAAGTATTACTGTATTTTGCTCTTTCTCCACTCCTGTCAGCAATGAGCCAGTAAGTATTGTGTGTAACTGAAGTTCTAAAATGCAAGATAAGCATCCCGCCAGCTCAGTCAAGGGAGCATGCCATTCTTACCAAATAATCATTAGAAACTGGCAGCACACACTGGAGTTTAATGGTGCTGAGCCACAGCACTGAGAGAGAGGAGGAGGAGGAGAGAAGAAAGAGTAGGTGAGAAGATAGGAGGACAGCAGAGCAGGAGACAGTAAAGGAGACAAAAGCAAGACAGGACATTTGAGGAGATAAAGAGTTTTAATCCCCCAGTTAACTAAACTGAAAATGAACACATATAACGTTACTACTCCTTGTTCTGTGTGTTGGTCTTGTGCTTTACTGACTGTGGATCGCAGGCTGACACTGTGGTCCAGACCAGCACTTTCACAGCTACCAAATGATATAAACAGATTTCATGTGCTGTGGCTGGAACCTCACTAAAACGGGGTTCAGGAGGGTTCGACTTGTACGTATGTGTGTATGTGGGATGTGTGTATGCGTGTGTATGTGTGTGTAAGATAAAGTGGCAGGCAGAGTGCAGTGCCAGCACTAACACCGGGGCCTCAGCCAGGATGAAAGGAGCTGTCACGACGGCTCACGGAGGAAAAGAGGAAAAATCCATCCATCCGCACTCCTCTCCTCTACATTTATCCTCTGCTCTCTCTCTCTCTCTCTCTCTCTCTCTCTCTCTCTCTCTCTCTCTCTCTCTCTCTCCCACTTGTTATGGTTCTGCTTCTCAATCCATATGGCTTGTATAAAAAGGAGACCACTACTTTTCACACCAAATACAGTGCAGGGACTTCTTCGCCAGTGGACGTGGCTTTTCTGTAGTTTTTATACTCTCTTCAAAGAAAAAAAGAAAAAAAAAATCACCATATTTGAAATTCTAGACATTGCACTGTGCTAAAATATTTTTCAAGCATATTCCCAGAACTAATAAGGTCAATTGAATGTGCTTGAGTGGACCTAAACCCATAATGACTTGTGTATCCTGAAATACTTTGCTTTAGTGATCAGCATCAAAAGCGAGTTGAGTGAAAGACCTTCTTTCATTTGCTCAAGCTGCCGGCCTTGGTGAAATCATTCTGCATGTGCGTGTGTGTGTGGATGTGTGTGTCTGTGTGCATGCGTGCATACATGCATTGGGGGTAGACTGTGACAGCTCAGTGATCAAAACCTATGATGGGAGGGGGCAGGTAAAAAGACTTGGGGGTGGTGGGAGTCTCAGGTAGCAGCTGCTGTCAATCTTCATGTCCATCCAGTGTATGTGTGTGTGTGTGTGTGTGTGAGTCTCTCTGCACCTGTATGCTCTTCTGTTTGTCATACATGAACACACTTCAGCAAGCATGTACAGTACGCAGATTTGCGCTTTCAAGTGCAATCGCTCCAACAACAAACAGCAAACTCCTGGACTCAAAACAAGTCCGTGTCTGTCTGCCCGACTGTCAGAGGAGCAGCACTCAGAAAACAGGTAAACATAGTTAAAAGATGTATGCTGCCTCAGTACTGTATACACTGCCAGTCTCCTGTACGCCATCAGTACAGCACAGTGCACTTTGAGGAGCCAACGGGATGAAGAAGGAGACAGAAGAACCATGTTTAAGTCTTTATGGAAAGAGAGTGAGCTGAGACTAAAAAACATCGCACAAAAAAAAGATTAAAACAAGATTGCACTAGACTGGATTGGAAAAATATTGTACCTTTCACAGAGTCTGTAGGTGCTTATGAAGACAAGTGACAAGTACAAACATGGACTTGAGACTTACACATCCACCAGCCAGGATTTCAGCTGCCAGGGGAACTGTGCCATCTTTCTGTCTGGTCTTTCCTCGTACAAAGTCATTCACCTGGAAACACAAAGGTTAAAACGTCATGCCTTAGAACATTTAAGGTTTTCAAAGTAGGGCAGGATATTAATATAAAGGCACACATTACTTTACATAGGACCTGAAATGCAGATGTACTGAAATGTAGAAAATGATACTAAAACTACATTTTTAACGCGCAGGATTATTCCTGCAGCTGTGGGTGTGTCAATAACAAGAGTAACTTGAAGAGGCCAAAGAGTAGGGATGGATCATGGGAGATGTGGTTTTCACTGCCAACCTAGATTTATCGTCTCGCCTGTGTTTGTACAATTCTGTAAAGATTCTGCACAAATATACCACTTAATGTCAGTGAAAACATATACAGTAGATAGCTTAATATGCAGTCAATGCTTTTTCACATTATTTCACAAAGAAAACATGATGTAATATTTAAATGTAATTTGTGCTACTTGGGGTGTGTCAATCGAACTCAATAATAAAAGACCAGTGGCAGATGTTGCAAAGTAGCATGGGATTGTGGGAGTTGATGTATCTGAAGCAACTCAGGCAAAAATCATCCTCTTAGGTGAGGTGATATTAAAGTTTTACTGAAATCACACTGAGTGATTTATATGATGTATATTATTTGGGACTGTTTCATTTGAGTGAAACACTGCTGTAGTACTGTTATTATTGACACTGAATTACTGAGGCTCACACATTTTATCTTCTGTTTGGAATGCATATGATACGATGCCAACCAAAGGAAATAAGCTGTTACACTGAATAAAATTACAGATTAAAAGAGGAATGTTGTTGAAAACATATGATATAACTTAGGTAAACAAGTTAATAAGGTAAAAGAACATAAGCCAAGTAATTTTTAGACATTTTAATGCAGAACTATTAAATATTATATTTTTGATACAGAGAATGTTTTAGATCTGATTAGATTAGATAGAATTTGCTGTTATACTGTCAGTACTCAACTACAAAATGCAGTTTAGCATGTAATCCAAAGTGCAAAGTACAGTGCAAATAAAGAATAAGTAATTAATATTATGGTTAAAAAAAAAAAGCTAAGCATTGAATGTAGATTTATATAAATATAAAAATGAATATATGTGTGTATGCGTATAATTAGAGGTATGTACTATAGATGTGTAGATTCTTAACTTACATCTACACACATACTGTACACCTACATGCAGTATATACAGATTATATACATACTGTATGTACCTTGTCAGAACGTGTACAGCAGGGAATCTTTCCTCACAGAACAATTAGTTTAGTTCATAACTGAACAATAGAAAATCTTTGTAATAATGTGCATTAGTCTGTGCCAGTGTGCAAGTGCATGTGCACAGAGACTTACTGTGAGCTTTATGGCTTTCTCGGGCGCCACACCCAGTAGCTGTGGTACCAGACCTATCATTAGGAAACGATGAGATGATCAGAAAAAAAAGAGGGCTGCAATACCCCCGCTTCCCAACACACATACATACATTGAGCATACATACACCACTTCCACACACTACACATGATGTGTGGTTTCCCGCTGCATGCATCTGACCCGGCAGGATCCCCCAGACACTAATGAAATCTATTGATGTGGAGTGTGGGGACATCAGAGTCGCAACAAGAGAGAGAGAGGAAGAAGGGGTAAAGAGAGGATGAAGAGAGAAGAGACTGCCTCCCAGAATAGGAAAAAAGGGCAGAGTATAAAACAAACCAACCAAAAGTTTACACAGACCTCAATTACAACCCAGAGCGGGATAAAAATAAACAAAATAATCTCAACAGAGCACAATGAAACTTGGCCCCCTACCCCACCCTGCAGCAGTGAGCATTAACACACACACAAATGCGCATTTCCTTGAAGTAACAAAAAGTAAATAAAATAAATAATTTGTGTGCAGTGGACCACACACACATAATCATATACCCAATTGGAAAGTTGGTGAAAGGTCCTAAAGCGCTCTCTTCTTGAGGTTTTCAGTGAATACACATTTAACTTATATTACATAACTACAGTTAGGCTGACAGGATACCTGTCTGGCCATCTATCTGGAGCCAGACCTGTCTGTCTGCGTCTGTGAAATCATTCCACTCCTGATGTCCTTTGTGTTTCCCACTGAAATTCAAGTATTCGAGTGACCTCTTGGGAGCCCAGCGCTGTCAATCAAAATCAAGGCATTTTAAAAGGGCCTTGCCACCATTCCAGGGGACCTCTTTTTTCAATTCTCCAACGACACAAATGCCAGCCCAACAATACAGACCCAGACACTCTAACCCCCATTTCTGAAGACGGGGCAGGTAGTCATTAGGCATGTCGTGCACCGACCGGTATGCCCAAATACTCAACTCTGTGTCCGTGTGTATGCATGCTTACATTCTTGTGTGTCTGCTCAGTGTCTGTGTATGTGTTTAGATGTGTGTGTTAGTCCAGACGTGCGACATCACCACACCGTGACACAGGCCTAAAGGTATGTGGCCTTGCATGTGACGTTCATTGTCCTGCTCTGAAAGTCCCCAGCCAGCCAGCAATCACTTCAAAGAAGACAGGTCAACAGAGAGGTGAACCCACACCGCCCTCCTGCCCACCCTACACTTTTCTTCTGCTCTTGTCTCCTCTCTCTTCCCTTCTATTTCATTGTTCCTTTTCCCGCTTCTTCTGTCCTCTCTGTCATCTCAAAATCTGTTTAGTGCACTTGTCTGCTTCTCAGCATTTCCTGTAACATATCTGTTCATACAGATTTTATGACAGATTTTGGATTTATTTTCACTTAAATTACAAATAAATGTTTAGTTCATTTACATTTGACCACAATATTCACCAAGATATCTTAAAATTCTCCATTACAGGTAAGTGGATAATGACTTAGGCTATAATGGTAAATTTAGAAATGAAAACTATACACTTGCATTAGAGAAAATAAAAGAGGCTTCAAAACAAGGTAACTTACAAACTTACAAATTGAACTAAGATAAACTAAAATAATAAAAATGACCTTAATTTTCATTAATTTCCATTTAAATAATCCAAAATGTGACTACATCTACATTTCATTTACGTTTATTGCTACGTCCTGTTGAATTTCACAATAAGGTGGTTGTTCATCTGTCCTGAGTAAGTATATTTTTTAAAAGGTATGATGTTTTATTGAGACCTTTCGGAGACTATGACAAATATCACATTTTAGAAACAAAACTGAGCATAAAAATTAAACTGGCAAACTAAAGTGAAACTGAAAGAAATGGCAAAATGGAAACAAAACTAACATAACCTTGATACCGACCTCTGTAAAGGCCAAAGAAGCCCTCGTAGCGCACCACTTTCTTGAAGCAGTCAAAGCTGTTCTTGTACATTAGCTCTCCCACCAGGGACCCACTGCTCCTCTGGTTCTGCATCCGTGTCTTCACCAAATCAATGGGGTACACCGCTGTGGCACCCACGGCTATACACAAGAAAAACACACATGCTCAAAGGTCATGAGGAAATTATTTGTTCAATTTCACACATATTTTTATGTGGGTGATTTAGTGTTGTCACTATAAGCAGGTGCTTTTTTTGTAATAAGCATGATTTGACCCCTTAAGATAAAGAAAGAAGGAGGTGGAAGAGGAAGTCTGTGACGGCAATGTAAAGAAAGATGGTGAAGTGTTTAGTGTTCCAGTGTCTTTTGGCCTGTCAGACGGACACAAACAAAAAGAACCGACCCAAGGCGACAGGCTTAATTAGAGAGAAACCGAGAGAGAAGAAGAGATGGCAGGGCCGCTAGACCCATACCTCCTTATTAAGCTGTCTCCCTTGGGATAGAAGGAGGAGGAGAAGGAAGGAATGAAGGAAGGGAGGAGGAGAAGGAGGAGCAGGAAAAACAGTGGGGAGTCTGGAGCCAAACACAAGATTGAGGCACCACCCTTCACCCCCCACCCTGCCTTCATCCTCCCACTTCTGATCACTCACACAGGTACAATAGGACCCACACAAGAGGGTTTGTACAAGGCACACAGAGGCCAGACACAGGACAGAGCAAGACAGGGAGATAGACCAACACAGATTGAGAGAAAACATGAAAAATAGGAGCACTTCTCTTCAACCAGAGAAGCGGTCATTGCTCTCGTAGGCAAAGGAAAAGGCAATAGAGGGGCTATTGTCCTCTCTCTCTCACCCCTTTCTTATGAGGACAGCAGAGGGCGGGGGAAGCGCAGGTACTTGGGTGGTGGGTGGTGGGGTGAAGGTATGCAGGGAGCCAATGGGGTGTGACTCTTACCCCCTGCCACTGAGCCAAGGGCGAACCTGTAGACTGACTCTGCCACCTGGATCAGGACGGGGCGGGAGCCGTCACTGCCCAACTGCTGCTCAGAGACACAGAGACAAGAAGAAATGAACTATTGAACATGAACAAAATCAGTCATACATGACACAACAGTTAACAAGCTGTTTAACACATGAATTTGTACAGCAAACAAACTTGGGCATATAGTACATATCTATATGTTCCACATAAACATTGCATACCATACCTGGTTCCAAATATGTATATCGTTAGCCTCATAACATAATTGCCTAAGTCATATTTTTGGTCAAAATGTGATATCTGCTGCTTCGTGTTAGGAGAATAAAGTTATGCTGATTTCACAGTTTGGCCAAAAATATGAATAAGGCAATTATGCTATGATGCTAACAATACTTTATAAGTGATTAAATGGATCACTCCTCACATCTTCTGCACTGTGTTTGTACATGAACATGTATAAAATTAAAATGTTCCAACAGAGTATCGATGGGGTACTAACTAAAAGTTAATTATTAGAGTTTGTACAGACATTGTAATGTCATAAAACGTAGTTGCCTTAATATGTGGTCAGTACATTTTCATAATATGTCACAATGAAAATGTAATATTTAAATTCACAGTACGGAATTTCTGCCACTAAATACAGGAAGAAGGAGATGGTGTGGTGAGGTAGCATGGTACCAATGGATTTTTATCCTCACTGCTGATGGAAACATATCTGACGTGACTGAGGCAGATGAAGTAATGTATTAAAGTTTTATGCACATTACATTTAGTACATTTAGTGATGTATATTTTCAGGCTATGTCATTTGAATTAAATGAAATAGCCACAAGTAGCATTAAATGACATTATATGACCAAATGAAATGGACTGTTACATTGCATAAAGTTGTGGATTTGAACAAAGCTGAAAATATTTGATTTAATGCAAGTACAAAAGCCAAATATATGACATATCCGTAGTTATTTTAGCAGAAATCACACATATTATAGCTTTTAAAGTTTAAAAAAGAAAAATTGATGGGAATCCAGCGTTAGCAATAGCTACACCTTTGTGTTCATTAGCCACACCCTCCACCTGAGGTACCTGTTGCCATATCTGGTCTGCCCAGCCCTGGCCTCTTGACCCTGGGGAGAGGGGGGTGGAGGGTGGTAAGTATGCATGTGTGTGTATGTTTGCTTATGTATGGGGGGGGTCCACTACAACAGGTCCACCTGCTAGAGTAAACTCCCGATCCCTTCCACAATTCATGCTGAGTAGTTTCCTTCTGCCTAAATGTCCCCTCCACAAAATATCCACTCCCATCGTCATCATCATCATCATCCTCCTTCTCAGCTCTGTCTGTCTGGGAGAGGATAAAGCTTACATAACTGTCAGGTTTGAGGAAGAGAGAGAGGTAACGAAATCCCAGTGTAGAAAAAAAGAGAGGAGACAAACTGACAAAACATGTCGAAAAATAAGACGGAGTAAGAGAGAAGCAGATCAAGAAAGGAAATGGAGAGAACAAGTAAAAGATGAGGGGAGAGAGCTCCAGCTAGCTGGCGGCCAGCCCCAGAGGCCAAACCACAAGGGCCTAAAGTGGCTCATTGTGGTGGGACTGGCGTCTGTGTAGTGCTGGGCCCCTTTGCTTGCTCCCCTTTGGCCCCAGCCTGCTCCAATATGGCCTGGCCAAGCCTTCACTGCAGCGCTGGAACCCACCAGGCAACACAACTCTGACCAAACAAGAAAGAAAACAGTCCACTGCTCATCTGTCTGTCCATGAGCACACTATACTCCTCTTTGTTACAAATTGTTCCTGCCTGCTGCTGCAAAGCCTCGTGTTTCATTTTACTTGAAACTACCAGAATTTTAAGGTTCATTAAGTCTTGAGGATGCCTCTGCTTGTCTCTATCTCTGTGGATCTGTGGTTTGTGTGTACGCTTTTTTAAGGCATCAACCGCATGTCAAGGAGAGGTCTAGTGGTGTTTTCTCTTAGGATTGTCTCTTTAAGTCTGTGATGAGAAGTTACTTGGTCTGAACCTTGGAAAGAACTGAGCAATGCTGACAAAAACTAGCCGGCAGACAGTTTGAGAGTAAAATTTCCACTTTATAACCAACAAATCTTGTTTTGATCTGTGCTTTTTGCATTTATTTTTCACCTCCACTCTACAACAGTGTCTCATTGAATTAAAAGTGTAATTTGTGCCAAAATCACAAATCAAAAAACTGTTGAGGTTTTGGGGGATTAATTACCTGTGAACAGGAGATATCATTATACTTAATTAAACATCTTAGTCATCCGTACGGTGACATGTAGCCCGAGAGAAGGTACTGTGATGAAAAAGAGGTGCCAGTGTGGAAGAGGAAACCAAACACATCAACAAGTCTTCATATTCTGTACCTGTCTCTGGACTTCAGCCAAGTTGTAGGGCAGGGCGCCTTCCTCCAGCGGGGCGATCTTCTCAATGTCCATTAAACCAACACGTCTGTCGGAGAGAAAGAAAAGAGAGAGTGAGAGGTTTCAAGTAACTTTCAACTGTTGCAAAAACTCTCAGAGGATTATAATATTTCATCCATGCATTACCAAGTCCGTGACCTTTGCGAGCGTAATCTGTCAGTCTGAAGTTACTCAAAGTTTATAGAAACGTTGCCATCGTTCCATGTGAAAATATTGTGGCATTCAAAAATCCAGACCTGTGCTTGGCATGATTGAGTATGACAGCTGATCTAAAGGAACTGAAAACTCCCAGCCCTTTATCCCTTCATCCAAGTATAACAAAGATATTTAACCTTTGGATGCAAACTTCTACTTTTCTGGATCTTTCCACTGCATCGTTGTGACGGTCCCAGATTTCCCAGGCTGAGGGAATAGGGAATGTTATACACCCCCTCCACCCCTATCCTCTAAATATTGGGGCTATTATCTCTCGCATCTCCAATCAAGTGGAGGAGAGAGGGCTATTAAAGTATCCCATTGCCCAAAAATAATAATCAGGTGGTGTCTCAGGCTGGGGTTAGAAATTATGAGTGCACTAGTCGGGCTGTGAGGCAGACGCAAAAGGAAGTGGGGGAATGTGAGACACATACAGTTGTTTTGTGCCACGGATCATAGGCACTGGAATTGCCTTTTTTTTTTTTTTTAATAAATGTGAGTTTGGATTGGTTTTGGACTGAAAGATGATTCTCTGGCGCTGATATATTCATGTCTGACTCTTTTGATCCATTGCAGAGTGGTTTGAGAAGAAGGAAAATACTGGTCTCTGAGGTGCAGACCCTGAGGCTAAAGGTGCGCTCCTGGGGGCAAGTTCAGGATAGACTTACTTTCCAAAACTCCCAGACTACCAGGGGAAAAAAGTGAAATGACTGAAATATGAATTCAATTATGTATGTATGTTAATGCTTTTCTTCTGCTGTAATGTAACACAGCTCCGGTGTTTGCCTGTTCTCAGTGACATCTACTGTACTTCTATTCAGCCATCAAACCAAACCTCACTAATGATTATTTTAGTAAACCACATGACCATCCCTGCACTACATTAAACATATAATCAGAATCAGAATACTTTATTAATCCCAGACAGAAATTATTGTGTTACAGTTGCTCTATTCAAGT
>JAPQRP010000003.1:10963888-10983022 GCA_037367295.1 Apogon hyalosoma
AACACTCTATTAAGACATGCATATAAAACCATACTATCCCCACAATGTCAGATTAGGAAAAATAGCATGAAATCAAAACTGTGTGGGTTTTTTTTTTGTCTATATGTGAGTGGGGGCGCTTCATCTTACTGTCTTACCCACGGGGCTCTGACAGGTCCGCCAGTTGAAAGAGGATGTTGACCTCCATGGGTGTCACTTGGCCAAACCTCTGAGCTGCTACAATGAATTCCTCTAAACAAAAAGATGGACATCATTTTATTATTATTATTATTATTATTTGAAATGTACAGGAAAGATAAGATAGATGACATTTATGACATATAATTTAAACAGGCAAATACAATATCCAGCTAAGAATGCGATAACATATAAAACAGCTGTGAAAAGAATACTGAAGGGAAATTTCCAAAAAGGGACAATAACTCACAATGTATTGTACTGTATCATGTCGTAATATTCAAATCTACTAGACATGACATTCAGGAAAAAACACCAGAACATGAAAATTTGCACCTTTATACCATAGCACTCTAATGTTTGTCTGAATGAAATGGCTAAATACAGACAAATGATCTGACACAGTTTCATGCCATCATAAAAAAAGTGAAGAATCAGTTAGGAGACCTGCCATGTTGCCAGTAGTAGAGTAGTAGAGTCATGACTGACAGAATCTTAACAATGTAATTACAGCTGTCAATCATATATTTAATCCTCATCTACCTGTATATAAACAATTATTATTGTCCAAAACCTTCATATGGGTTACATTACCGCTCATAAACATGGTCAAGACAAGGTATAAAAGTCTCGTTTCCTCTCAGACCACTTAAATTACAATGTTAAAAGGTAATTATGGAATATTTGCCCAATTATATCAAAAACTATCACGCACTGAAGTGTTCAGTAAGATGCTACACTACCGAAAGGGTTGGACATAATGCAAAAAATATATATATATTACAATTATTTTGACCGATACTGTGATTTTAGTGCAAGCATATTCCGTTACATCTGAAGAAAATGTTTTATAGAGTTTCATTTATAATGGCATGTTGTGGACAATTGTACCTTTATCTAAAAATGTCTGCTTCAATTGTCAAATAATGAAAATATCTTCTTAACCCATCTATTTTCTGTTGCACAACAACGGACGAAATAAGCAGATGTCCCTTAAGTCTGTATGCCTTTTTCTTCACACACATCATCTTGGACCACCATGTCAACTCAACTCTTAACTATCGGACATCAGGTTGGAGTTGCTGATACTTGGTGGTATTCACTCTTAAAAGCTGCACAGACGGCTGCAAACTTCACAACTGCATGAACTGTGTCTCATCATCAGCAAACAGCAGTGGAGGTGTGATGTGAACACATTGGATTCCTCCTCTTTGGCTAAGTCTTGTGATCCTGTCTGTTGCAATTACAACAGAGGAGGTGACAAGGAACAGCTCTGATGGATCCCAAAGCACACTGAGAACATTTATGACTTAATAAGAATGCTACACACATGCACAGCTCTCTTTCCGTTTAAGGACAGAGGCTGCACTATTTATGCCAAGTTCAAGGTTATTTTTTTTAAAGACTAAAAAAACAACTATTTCTGAGGGGATTGACATAAAATAGTGTCTTTTATTATAGCATCCAAAATGTAAAATATACAGTACTGACATTAATATCTATTTTATAAGACAGTATGCTTTTGTGCATATTAACAACCTGAATGTAAAAAATATTGATACTGGATAACTATACTACTATGGCTACTTGATCACTGGTCTATCAAATTGTGAACGATGAACTGTACATGTTGCTTAAATATTACATTAAATTATGCTCTTCATTGCGGTTTTAAACACAGTAGATTTTCGCTTTAGGTCTTGTCACTCACTCCATGACCAAATCATAACAAGTGCGAAATGTCAAAGCTTGTTGAAATCGTCATAAGATAATAGAATAGAAAATATAACCATGGAGAGTTATGGACTTGAGCAGTTCTTTGAGGTAGCTTTAAAATGCCGTAACTTAAGACCTGGTCTATTGTTGTCAGGATAAAGAACAGGTTGACTGTAGGCCGGCTTACAGTGGAGGAGTCAGCATTGTTTGACCCGCTTTATTCAAAGAGCATCAGGCTGGGGTTGTGACAAAGTCGTCCTACACTGGAGCCATTCACCCCGCTGAGGCTCAGCTTACCCCTGAGGCATGCTCTCTTTCTGTCTCTCTCACACACATATTCATGGCTACATGCAGGTAATGCTCACAAGCATGTGAGAAGACATACTAATACAAGAACTAACTCACACAGACACATACACACTCATGCACAGACAGCATTCTGCCTGGGGAGATGACAGAACACAATACTGATAACCTGTCTATAGTCTGTCGTCACCACCAGATACACACTCATTGTATATTTATCTCCATTTTTGTGAAGTGTCTGGTCATTACACTATTGAAGTCTAGTGCTACCTTAATCCACACACATTTTCCTGAAAGGAGGTAAACTGAAGTCCAAAATGCCATTCTAAATTGTTCACACATATGCACAGTTGTGAATTATCTTGTCTATGTATGGTGTTAACACAATATAAAGGTGTTCTGTAAAGGTCCCCTATGCATGTACACACACACATATGCACATTCAGTTTTGTGTAGGCGTTAAACACTGTAATGGCATCCCCAAGGCAAAACAGTGGCCTTGTTGCACATACGGAATCAATCAGGATTATTACGCATGCATGGATATTTGGCTGTGTCAGTGTACTTGAATATGTGTATGCGAGAAAAGTAAGAGAAGACTGTGCTACAAAATTCACACACACTTGATACATGCGTGTGTGTGTGTGTGTGTGTGTGTGTGTGTGTGTGTGTGTGTGTGTGTGTGTGTGTGTACAATACACGTTTGTAAGCCAGCCGGTAGTACACAGAGCCCAGCTCTCGCACTCCCCAAGGAGGCCTTAATGACTTAGGGAGTGGAGGGTGGATGGGTGGTGACTGTGGAGGTCTGGCTGGCTGTGGGCCACCATCGGTCGAGCCAAGCCCAGTCTCAGTGTACCCATGGTGGGAACAGCCTGGGGAGCGTATATACGGGCTCTTGGTCTGGGTCGGGTACGGTCCACACCCCTGATAAGGCTTCAGATAGCATCGTAAGGCTACGTTAGTGGCCCTGGGCCATGTGTAGAGAGGTCAGAATGGTTTCTTAAAGAGGACCAGAGCAAGAGAAAGAGAAAGACTCCATATGAAGAAAGCGGGACAAAGCCAACCAGGCTCCTTGCCAAGTACTGAGGGAAGGAATGAGAGACGGCAAGTGGGGCAAGAAAGTGAGAGAGATAAGGATTTAAACAGACTAACCATGGGAGACAAAGAGAGAAAAATGTTTTTAAAAAACCCTAGTGGATCAATGGTAAATCTAACTATTTTTACCTTCCTACAGTTTTACATCTCTTCTCTACAAAGAACTTAAATGAAAGCGGCAAAACAAATATTGCTTTGAAACTGTTTTTATAATGATGAGATCCATCTTGTCTGTTTTGTGAAGAATTTCAAATTTAATTATGAACTAAAAGCATCCCAGCATAGATAAAAGTTTCCTCAGATCAGTGCCAGGATGTCTAATAGACTAGACAAGCATCATCAGGGACTGTGGGCATGCAGTACGTGTGCTGGGTCTGATCCAGCATGCCCATTTAAATGCCACCGGGATGCAAGAACACTAAACAGAAACATGTTTCCACCCTGCTTTCAACACAGAGAGATGCAAAAAAAAAAAAGTTTGTGGATGTGAGCACAAATGGTGTAGGTTCACATGCTGTATATACAGAGTGAATCCCATATGCTTTAACTATAAAGTTATGGGATTAATGTGTTATGTGATGTGTGTGTCTGTTTCTCTGTTGGTACCTTTGGTGACTTCCAGATCTCTGCGGTGGCCAGCAAGAGTGCTGTAGATCTTCCTGATCAGCTCCATGTTGTTGAGAAGTGAGTTGAATCCATTGAAGTATGAAAAGCTGACCTGGTGAGATGTGCTGCCACCCGCAACCTGAGCAAACACAGAAAGGGGCAGATTAAGAGACAGAATCTTACAAAAACCCACATATGTAATAAACTCCACTAAGAAGAAAACCTCTGAGATCAATCACATTTTAAGATTATGTGCAAACATGAAATGCATTACAAGCATTAGCAAAAACATGAAATGTCCAGAATAAATCCTGACCAACACTAATGTTTAATCGTCATGGTTCCTCTTTAATATTGCTCCATGGGGAGACATAAACCTGTTTCAGCCACTACTTTTTCCATCACGCGATGAAAACTCTCAGGCAGTTTAATTAACTATCTTTATGAGGTGCAGGAAGTGGTAAAAGAACAAAAAATAGAATAAAGGTAACAGATTAAAAATAGATGCTGGGCTCTCGAGGACATTCCAGACTACCCGCAACCTTTTTTATGTGAACCAGAATCACATCTTTATCTAATCAGACTCTAAAACTCTTAGAGAAGCAGCTCTGTCTGTTTAAAAATGTATTCCAAGCATGAACATGAATGCTGTTGACTCTTTTTGGGTGCATTAGGCAGGAGCGTCACATGAGCCTTGACGCTTTGCTTTTCTATGGAGTGATAGAGGTTGAGGCAATAGAGAACGTGGAAGTTCCTTTCACTAGATGGCACTGTTTGCTTTACAGACACAGGAAGGTTGCTCACTGCTCTCAATGTGGGCAACAAGGGAGGAAAGCTACAGCTTGAGTGAAACTGCCCTAACAGGGAGACAATTTAATGTCTTTTCATATCTCCCAGTCTATAGGCCTGGATCTTCAATACCCAACACAGTCCTCAACCAAGAGGGACCGGAGAATAATATTTGGGTTAAAAGAATGTGGCACTGATGATTTACCGTGTTTAGGGAACAAATTTAAGGCTGCTGTTTCACTGTTTGTGTTCTGCCATAATACAGCCTTTAATGTGTCTGCAGGGTTTATGAGGTTTTTGATATGTGTGTGTGTGTACATGTGCGCACGAGTGTGTGTAAAAGAGTTTACTAACAGCACACCAAGATGTCTGGTCGGTGAGGTAAACACGGCAGAGAAAATGACAGAGTCTACAAGGTGTTTATGAAATGGGGCAAGACACGGACACAGATGCACACACGCACACCAAAAACAAGAACGCACATAAGGAAAAGACCAGACACAGAAAAGACAAACATCTCAGAGCACAAAACAAATACAGTACACACACTGAGATGTGCACATACAAACACAGAGGCAAAGATGATGGACTGTAAAGCTCCAGTCTCCATCTATCTCTGTCTCTATCTTCCCATTCAGCTGGCCTGCTTGGCTTTGACACTGCCAGAGAGGTTAGACTTAATGACATGTTGGGAGAGAGAGAGAGAGAGAGACAGAGACATGGGGGGAGGGAGAGAGGAGGAAGAGAGAGAGAGAGACAGATAGAGAGAGAGAGAGAGAGAGAGAGAGAGAAAGAGGGGTGGTTTAGAAACAGAAAGACAGAGAAAAAATGAAGGGAGGGAAAAAGAGAGGGGACGAATGAGAGGTGACAGAAAAGGTAAAGAGGAAGAACAGGAGAAATGAGAGATCGACAGCTAAAGGGGGAAGAGAAGCTATGGCATTAGGTTGTGGGAGTGTAAGAAAGAAGCAAATATAGAGATCAGAAAAAAGAGAAAGAAAAAAGCATGAGTGAGATGAAAAAGTGTTGCCTTTGCCTCTTTAATGGAGAATACAGTAGCGTTGGGTTGCTTGTTAGCTGGCATGAGGAACTAAACCGCTAGCCAACCCAGCTTGTATAGTATGCATGTAGTTATTTATATTAAATGCTGGCATATTATTATCTTACATTTGATCACACTAAAATTACAACTCATAATAAATGTATATATTAGGGTTGCAATGATAGGATATCATTACGTCAATACCATGGTTTCACAGTGTCAGGGTAAATGTATTACAACAAGGCTTTTTTGGTTAAACAAATCCAAGAATGATTGAAACTGGAAAACATTTTTAATCTAAGTGTGCGGAAAAGGTTGTTGTTAAATGAAGTTATAAAAAACAAGTAAGTACATTAGAAACAAAAAGGGAGCACGACCGTGAAAGAAAATCTTTTAGAAATAATTAAATCACAGTGTACTTCCTGTAGTGGTTGTTTTTTTTTCAGTGCCTTAGACAAGTGAATGTATACTGCAAGATCAATTCTAATACCACAGTAAACACTGAAATGGTACACTCCTGCCACCTTTATATAAACCCAGTGATTTAACAAAACTGTGATAAATTGCAGCTAAGATATTAAGTCAAACTATTAAAGCATGTCCTAATAGCCTAATTTATTAATAAAAAAAATGAATCGGAGTGATTTGTGTAACATGATCATTTAACCCCATCATGAAGAAGTATTATAGCTCCCAAGTGTACAGCAGTGACCGATCTATCGCTATTTTTGACCAACCCGACTTTGGCTCTTGTGGACAACTGTAAGACAAATGGAAGTCAGAACCGCAGAGCTAAACAAAAACCCACCGCTACAAGGCATTCCTCCACAAAGGGCGTGAGCATGTGTGGCCGGATGGTGACCATGATGTCCCTGAAGTCCAGGGCCGAGATGGAGCCGCTGTGGGCTTGGTCCCGCTGGATAAAAGCCTGCCGCGCATGTTCCAGCTGCATCTCCTGTGGAAAGGAGAAAGAGGGCGAGAAAGGAGGGGAGGCTAGGTGTTAGATCACACATTGAAAGTAAAATGCATGTAACTGTACTCATAAGCGGGTCATACACCTCTTTAAGGTACCTTAAACTGAATTTCACATAAAGAAACACACATATAAACACGTATGTGTAAAAACACAGCATTGCCTTGATGGGCCCCCTGGTGCCGTCTCCCCCTTCTCGGTTAAGGGGAGCCGGCGTTTGGCCAGGCTTCAGTGTTCTCTCCTCTCCCAGCAGCGGCCTGCCTACTGCGAGGCGTCGCTTGGGCTTTTCACACCCTCCCAAATCCCCATTAAATGCACTTGAGGGAGAAGCATACAAACACGCACACACACACACACACACACAAAGTACGCAGGCAAGACAGCTAATCACCCAACTGCTCACTTGGTCCCTCTTCTTGTACACACAGACACACACAAGTCCATGGGGACAACAGCAGGCTGTGGTGGGGACAGATCCCAGAAGGCCTTTGAAATTAACAGCCATTATCGGTACCTGCAACCACAAGTCTATAGAGAGAGGCTGTAAACAAACCGCCACCACCAACGCTCACTCTGTTTTACAACAAGAAACTTGGTTACAGCAGAAGACGGGGATATCGGAACAATGATCCATAAAGAGTGACTGTGTAAAGCAGCTAAAAGCCTGAGGGCAATGAGATAAGTCTGCTGGGCTTGACTCACAAACTGTGTATTATGGCCTTTAGCTAAAAAAAAAAACCAAAAAAAAAAAACAGCCAGGTATAAAAATCATGATGCATGTGTCTTATATTGTGACATCATACCAAAATGACTAACAAAGGTTATCATACCCATAAATTAATAAATACCCATTAAATGTACATATCAGTGTGCCAAGTTGACTAAAAATCTATCTTATTGTCTGATATTCTTAATTTTTGTGCATATTGTTAAATATTTTTTATATTTAAATAGTCAGTAGTATATATACTTTAATAAGGTAGTATGCAAACAAAATAATTAATATTGTGCCTTTCAACTTCTTAACAACTACTAACCTTTGTAGAAACAAACACACATCAAAAAAGAATAAATGATTCAAAGTATAATGATGTTTCTGCAAATAGTCACAAGTTAGTTTCTGGAGTACAATAGGTTACTTAGTAATTTCAAAATAAATTATTATCAATTTATCTGAGAAAATCTGGCTTTTATTTCCCAAGACAAACATAAAAAAGTATTGTAGGTGAACTGATTAAATGTTGAACATGCATGGCATTATTCGCTTGATTGATTCAGATGTTATTGTTGAAAATGGAATTCAAAAAAGTAGTATTACCACAACACAAAACCTTATAAGACTATGACTTATTGTTGCGTTGAATTTGAGTGATATTTCACTGACAGCATAACTGATCGAACTCTCAATTCGCGGCTCCCAAGAGAAATGACTGGGGAAGAGTGACATTTACACAAAGCTGAGTGGAGACTGGAGGGGAGTAAGAATAGACATTGCAACAAAAGAACCAGATTTGCAAAAACAGTAAATGAAGCAGCCATGTGTCACTATCACCTATGAGCACAGCGGGGCTCCAGAAAGTATACAAGTGTGAATGGAAGGCAAGGAAACGAAGAGGGACTGACACACGTAAACACTCGCAAAGTAAATAAGGTGAGATATTTTGGTGTCAGCATCCTGAGTGTCGTGAGTCACTTCTCTGGTCGTTTGTGAGTAGGTCAAAACACTTTGGGGGAGAAATAAACCAGGAAAAGGAGAGGGAGGAGGAGAGCTGAATGTAATATAAGTCAAAAGAAAAAAGAAAGTAAAGAAGTTCTTTTTTTGCACATAACTGCGTGCTTATGCAAAAACAGTGGTAAGGATTTGTGTCGGTGTCCATTTGTAAATGGAGAAAAAAAATAGATCACGTCTGACTGGACGAGTCTAAAGTCTGGAAAGCCACACAACAACCACACAGAGCAGCAAAACAACTGCGGTCCAAGAGAAGGAGAAGTTTATAGTCCTAGCGTCTTAAAACCTAACTTGTTGCAACTGTATGAGTGTTTCAGGGACATGGTTTTTATTTGGGAGGGGACTGAGAGGAGGCAGGACACGTAAAGCTGGGGGCTTAAGACAGCCAACAAGAGACCGCCGAGGCATTTGCAGTTGCTTTAATTGTCCTTGGATGAGAATAAAAACATGACAACCACCTCTGTTTGTTTTCTATGGCTCTTATTCTTTTCCTCTCCCTTCGAGACTTAGACAACAGATACGAGAGGAGCAGGGCTATGTCTCTGCTTCTTGTCAGCAAAGGCCTAAAGCTATTACAAGAAGAAGCTTTAGCGCAACTGTCCGCTGAAATGTGTGCCAGTGATGTAAAGGGCTGCCCACTGATTCTTGGGAGAGTCAAACATATAATTGGGACTTTTAAAATCTGAGCAATGCCAACAATTCACTTTTTTGAGTGCTTAGGGAAGAAGTGGGACATGTGGTGTCCCCTCTATGTAATTTAAGCCCTTTACTTGCCAGAATTTATAATATGGGCTACTATGTGCCACTTCTCTGGACAACGGTAATACCATTGCCAGAGACAACACCACGCTGACAGTGCGAGCTGAGCCTTGGCCAGCGTCCACGCGTGAGACGGGAAAAATGCATGTAATTGGTGAGAATCTCTGGCTTCCATCAAGACAGTAATTGGCCAGAGAGAGCCCTTGTGAGAAATATGCGGCGCAAACGTTTTCCCCGATAATCCCATCTTGTGAGCATCTGGCAGTGGCGTGGTTACAATGGCAGAAAAAAACACAATAAACACATGCATGTAGGGCAGGAAGAGGAGGAAATAAAGGATGGGAACATTCTTCAGGGGGGAAAAGATGGGTGATGGAAAATGATAAAAATAACTGAAAAATATTCAGAATATTGTGTATGTGCTGGTGTTCATAGCTCTTTTATAGCAACAAAGTGTACTGTTCCTACTGACTGACATTTACTAAGGCTCAATCTGTTGTTACAAGTATTATTAGATTGCAGTGCAGCTACAAAGTACTTAACCTTCAATCACTTTAAACTGATCGTAAATTGTAGCTGAATCTAAACTGAATGACAGTGGATTTGTAAAGGCTTACATATAATAACAGCAGCTGATTATTAATCAGCGAATAACATCAAGTCAAACCATACACGCTTAAATAAATTAGAAGAAATAGGGATCACTTAGAATCAAACTCAAAGTCATTCATGAATATATATGGACATAGATATAAAACTGTAATAATCCAAGTGGAAGCAATTTTTTGTGCTAGTGTTTTCCATAAAAGTCACCATTTTCAGTTGAGAGGCCTAATATTAGCTCTCAGCCACTATTGAAGCCAAAATGATTGTAAAATATCCTGTCACTGTTTTGCAATCTAAATACAGCAACAAAGCAATGACAGAAACCATAACAGGAATATTAAAATGTCTTATGACAGACTTACAGAACCCTCAAAAACAAAAAACTTCTAAGTACAAGGTAAAAATATTTACAACATTTGCTGCTGTTCGACATGCCTTCCCTATAAAGACAGACATTCCAGAACAACCTGAAATCTACTTTCTTCTGCTGCTTATTAAGGCAAGAATCAAAAGCTATGAGAAATGATCAAATACATAAGCGCATGAGCAGGAAATGTGCATTTCATAGTTGAGCAATGAGTGTGGCTGGCTGCTCGCCTGCTGCTGTGAGGAGCTGGAAACCACTGAATGACTGACTGGGAGAAAACCGGGCACGCTGTCATTGCAAAGTACAGCGTCTCCTGGCCACTGACACCACACACTTGCACACACAGTCATGAACAAACAAAAAAAAAATACACAAAACATAAACACAGATGCACAGAGCCAGCATATACATATTAAAAAGCAGATAAGAACAACGTACTGTAGGTATGGACACACTGAACACAAGGACACATGCACGAACAACAATATCCCAATAATATCCATGTGCTGTTGCCCACTGTGTGTAAGCCATCTGGTCTAAGTTAAGCGTAATATAAAAAGCTCATTCAGATACATGGTGAGTGTGGATGCAAACTTGGCACTGCTCAGGCCCTCTCTCCCACCCCCAGCACCACCTCTCCCTGCTTAGGCCTGATTTAAGTCTAGACATCATATTGGAAAATGGCTCACATGCCACAAACACACTAGGAATATTCCAGCTATACTATTTATGGAGGTATAACTGTGTCTCTACCTGCTTGAGAATAGGTGGAGTGGAGTAATATGGGAGTGTACGTCAGCTAATGGAAAACAAATGCAGAAAAATGTCCCATATGTATACATATATACACATATTTATAACCTCATGTGTTTCATTAATGACTAATCTGGTCAATATGGATGGCTGTGTTTAGGATAAAAGTAGGGAAAAACCTGTGTGTTTATGTGTGTTAGGTAAGAGTGTAGTTATTGGATGATAAGACAAAGCAAATGTAGCAGATTCATAAATGCAGACAAGAAGACAGGCAATAAAGAGCGTGATTTTATATTGATGTATTAGAGACAAAAGCGCATGACAGATGAGAAGAAGAGGAGACAGGTAGAAGTGCAGGTGCTCGAAAAATGAAACCTACCAGGAGGAATTGAGTGAACTCTCCATAGCTGAGCTGCTTGTCCCTCTCCGTCCCAAAATGCAGCCGTATGAACTCACAGTCCCAGTTAAACGGGATGTGCTGATGAATAGTGGTCTGGCTGAAGACCTGCTTCACATCCTCTGCAAACAAAACAAAATTAAAAAAAAAAAAAAAAAAAAAAAAAAAAAACACAAAAATAAAAAGAAAAGCTTTAATAATAGCTGAATGATAAGAAGTGTTCATTTGACAGCCTAATAACAAGATGCACCCACGGACGGTGCGGCGGTGAACCAGCGTTTCCTGTGCGAATCCATGTATAAAAAAAAAAGTAAGAAATTCAAACAAAAACGGGCAAGCAATGAGGCATAGAACTGACAGGCTAAAGCAAAACAGTATGTATTTTTCAATCTGTCATGATTACAGAATAACAGTTGTGTTTAGATTATACAGATTACACAGCACTTTTAAGGCTACAGATGTATTTATTAAGTACGTATACGGCCTTGAGCAGCATTAAAAACTTCCCGTTTTCTCTTGTCTTTATATTCATGTTTTCATAACAAACAATTAGAAATACTTCTTGTGCTTTTTAGTTTGCTCTAATAAAGGCCTCTGTGGGTACAAAGTCTTATGAGTCAAGTTTAACAAATAGCATGTGTTTCCTATTTTGTGGTTAACATTAGTAATTATTTGATTTTGGGAAAAAAAAAAATGTCTGTGATTGCTTCTGACAAAATGTCAACGTCAATCTTGAAAACACAATTCTGCTCTGATTAAGACTTAAGTTCCTCAACTCCAAATCAGTCTTGAATGACACATGGCAGAACTTGTTTAAGCTTGTGTAGGCTTTGTATTCAGAAGGAAAGCCTTTTCTTCTCACTTATGTTCCTCTGCCTGAACCCTCTAAGCCTCTACAGCCAGTGGAGTGGAGAGACACTGAACATGAGTCCTAAATTACAGCCTTACTGAAGAAACAAAAACAAACCAATAGAGCGACCTGTTTCTTATTACCAAACAAGCCGCGCTGAACGAGTGGAGAAAGGAAAAGGAAGAAAGAAACTTTTTTTTTTTTATGAAGACAGACAGGGATGGAAAGAGAAAGGTGATATTTACTTCAGCTCAGCCGTACCTTCAGCAAGAAGACAGCTCGTGCATTGTTTTTTTTTTCACCCTTTAATGAGGCAATAAATATACAGCCTTTAACTCTTTAAAGGAGAGGCCGCTCCAGAGCCCGCCGCTCATATTATCAGCTTTTATAGACCTGTCAACACTCAGTCCTCTTTAAAGTTTTTTTTTTTTCTTTTTTGTCTTTCTGGCTGAGGTACAACTGCATTTCATGTGCCGTGTTACGTTGCAATTTTTATGAACTCACCATTCCACCAAATTATTCCTTTTTTTTTTTTTAAAGTGCTAAAAATTCAGAGCGCAGTGCCGCCTGTACTTAGCAGAAATGACTCAGGTTATTATCAAATAAAAATGGCTTTACAGAAAAATGAAATAAAAAGACATCAGAGTACAGACATTTATTGCAAGGGAAAACAAACGGGGCTTTAATGCAACATAAGCTGCAGCTATTAATGGTTTAAATAGGTAATAAAAAAAGGAGGTTCTTTATTTTGACTCGTTGAGGCACTTTAATCTAATGAGAGGCAAAAAACAGAAGGAGTAAAAGGTGAAAAAAGCGTAAATTCTGTAATGTATCACAATAAAGCAACTTTGACAAGTCTATAATCTCAGTCACAAGTTATTTGCGTTTGTTGAAATGCTAGCTCGGTGCAAGTGGCAGACACTGCAGTCAGTGTTTGTGCATGGCATGATGTGAATTATGTTTTTCATGCAATTTTCCACTTGTATGTGAGTCTCATAGCTCACAGGCTTTGGTATATTCATTAACCTTTGGGAGACGCAGAAAAACAGCGGACCTTTTAATTGCCACCAAGACAACGTCACTCTAATTGATCCTTTTAAATATGAAAATTTACATATGTGCATATATAATCACCCGCAATGATCTTGCACCCTGTCGACAGCAACAATTAAAATGAAATTCACTTACTCTTCCCTGTTTGCGAGCAGGATGTGTGTGCACTGCATTTCAAATCAAGCCTAATGCGCTAACGCTTTGCACACCTACAGAAGGCTGGCATTAGACTTGTTTAAATCAATTAGGCAAATGTGAAATAAGCAATGAGTACAAATGTCTTCCCTTTTCACCTCAGAGCTTCCAGGCATCAGAGTAATGGTGCCAATCATGAACACACTCACACACACACATAATACACAGCAGCACACCCCTTCCAACATCTTCATCTTCTGTCCTTTCGCTCCCACAAGACCTCTCCACCTCTGAACCTAACCTTATCTCCTACAGGACCACATACAGTATTTTTGTTTGTGGATGGAACCATGACAAAATAGATGAGGTCAGAACCTCACATAAATAAAGGACTTTGTATGAAAACTTCGTACAGGGTGTGTTGTAGAAGAACATTCTCCGTCTGGATCGGTTTAATGAGCCTGTGTTAAATGTCAAAAGCACAGAATCAAGTAAAGTGTTGAGAAATACTCATCATTTTATATAACAACATTAAGGTTATTAATCACTATTTAAGATGCCACTTTAGTCAGGGCTGCATCCTGATTTTTTTCTTAGTTGACAGCCAATCAGGTTGGATTTCTACTCAGACAGAAATAGAAATGGAGTCCATGTTTGCAAGTCTGTATTATTCAACAATTGGTATATTATTCAGAGTATCCTGTAAGTGACAGTAATAAAAAACCACCAAGCATTAGTGTACAATAGTCACATTTGTCTGAACCTGGCCACTGTATAATTTCTTTTTAAACCTTTTGATCAGAGGCAGAGTTACTTACCAAAAGTGGTCATTCCATTGCCTGCTTTATCAAACAGCAGGAAGGCTACCATAAAGAGGGAATCTGGGGCACACAGCACTGACTCGAACGCAACAAACTCCTGAAAGGAGATCAACCTGAGAACAGAGAATGGGGAAAAGAGAACAAGAACAGGTAAGACTGTGAAAAGACCCTTAAATACTATAAGTAAACTGATCGCTGTCATTTGAGTTGATAGGCTGATGCTTCAAGTTTCATTTATAAATTTTAATCAGCTACACATGTGTGACTCTTTGATATTCATGTAGTCATATTGATGAAACAGTAATAACATGAATATTCAATTTAAAAATGTGTTATTTTAACATTGAATTAAAACTACAAACTTCACTGTAATTGCTGCCACACAGTGGCTAACCAGCAGACTTAGACAACCTATCAATCTGCACTACGTGTAATTCAAGCAGTCTTTTATACAGTAGTCTGTTATTCCATATGTACTGTCATAAACTCATCGAGTGTAGCAGCAAGAAAATACAACATTTTAAAAAGCTCAGTGTGTGTTCCCAGTCTGAGCTGGCAGCTGCTGTATAGAGAGCCAACTTTACACCAGCAGAAAAAAAAACATGATTAAATACAAAGTCTTGTGTTTTAGTGTGCCACTTCAAACAAGAAGAAAGGGAAAGAGAGAGCTGGGATCCAGTTAAGGAAATACAGTAAGACTAAACAAAACAGAATGAGATGCACAGATCTCACAGCCAAAAAGGGAGCAGCAATGCTTTAATTCAAAGATATTTTATATTTTATGGGAACAAAACTACATACAAATGCACAAAGTAGATGTAATGAACAGTTGTTTTCCTTGATTTTGCTTCCCCCGTTTGCAGCTATGTTAGTGTTTTCAAAAATACTATTGTATCACCTCTCCAACGTTACACACAAGCGCATCATCATCAAGTAACAAATAAACATCAACACTGCTATTGTGTGAACCCACTGAGAGCAGCCCCATGGGAGATTCCCGCTGTGGGGAACTGGACCACGCAGCCTAGCCTTTATTTAGGCCGTGGTTCACAGTTGCCACAAGTCCATTACGAATCTCACAAATGGATCTGATAATTACACGAGGGGTCAGTGCTAATGAGCGGTCCCCGAGCATCCATCTATTAAACCTATTTCAATTTCCAGAGAGGGAGTGCAAGAAGAATGTGTGTGTGTGTGTGTGTGTGTGTGGGTGTGTGTGTGTGATGAGTACATTTTCCCGGGTGCTGTAATTAATTATGTTACTGATGAAATTTTGAGCTGTTTGTTTGGACTTTCAGTTTCGTATGTGGGTGCAGATGTGCATCCTATATACTTTATTACACTTAATTTAGAGGTGCTTATAGGCAGAAAAACATAGTACATGAGTGGTATGCAGAAACTGAAGGAAGACAAGAGTAGGCACAAAGTACTGATTTTACTGATTTTCAAAATAATACCAAGAAAAATGACATATAGTAATCTTGAAATTTTTGAGTGATGGAGATACTTGAAAAGAGTGAATAGCACTGTTTAGATTACTGCCTTTTTCAGTCTTCTGAATACAGTCTGAAAATATGCTATTCTTCTCTTCCAATGACAAAAAGAATGCAAACAGTCCATTCAAAAGACTCAAAGGATTAATACCTGCCTTTAGAGAAAACCTGGAAATATACACTGTATATGTATGTATTATAGCATGAGCACTTGCAGAAACGAATAAGAATGTGCATGAGTAACAGTAGGCTACAGGGAAGTGCAGAGAAATATGTAAAAGGAATGAGAGTGAGTATACAGCTCTCCACTGTGGCAAAGGAAATCAGCTGTCGTTATTTCAAAGAGTAATTATTTTATTAACTAAGCAGGTAGTTCTTAAGAGCAGGGCCCTGCTGATGGCAAGTAGGTGGAAGGGGGCACAAAAGAGCACCGCTGAGACCATGGATCCACTGTTAAAAACAAAGCCAGTTCCATCGCTGCTCACGCTGCTGGAATATTATCAAACTTAAGAATAATGATCATTCCTTTGTGACAGATGTATAGTACACTCTGAAATTATACCTCAGAGAGGTTAATAAAGGAGTTAAAGCAGGTAAAGACTGCAGAGCTAAGACTCAGAGAGCACTAGTATTCCCAGATGAAACCCAGGGAAAAAAGTCAGATAGTTGTTTTTTTTTTAAACACGCATCAATTTACATGCATGCTGGTCGTCTCGTCTGTGTTTTCCCAGACATGGATAATCAGCATATTAGTGTAACTGAGAGGGTTGCTGATCATGAAGGGATTGGACCACAGTTTAGGCCAGGGAGTCCGACAAGATCCAGGGGGCATCTCCATAACACACGCTCGCATACATGCATACACAGAAAACATTCCACATACTCGTAAGCGTTTACACGCAGCTCCATAGCCAGGGATGAAGCTTATGATGGTTGATTAGCAGCGCCATGACGGCTGCAAAATGATTACCATGAGAGGGGAAGCCATCGTTTCTTTTTGCTATGTGGACCCAACCCCAACGAGACACTCAATAATCAAATCAACCGACAGCATCTCCCAACCATCAACTGTGATGGCATGTGTCCAGGCTTGCCCTTTCCATGTACGCAGCCTGGGATGATCTTCGGAGACAAGGCTAATGTAATTGCGCATTATGGTATCCTTTCAGTCTACTGTGCTATACTCCACAGGCTTTGTTGAATCTTTAAACAGGCGTAGACATATCAATGATGACTGAATATATCAGACCAGAGTTGTAGCACACAAGACATAAACAAAGACTTGATTCCAGCATCTATAGATGACAGCTGAATGACGCTTCTGTGATGATGCCAATACAATGCAATTTTAACTGTCTGCGAAATGTCTGTCCAGCAAACAAAACAAAACCACAAAATACACCGTATATTACATATATTTTTGTTTGTTTTTATCTTATCTTAGTCACCCTACTTTTATGTCTGTCTCTTCTCAGCAGGCATCTAAATACACTCCTCTGGACCGAAAACCAGGCTCAGAGACATTGTTTACAAGTAACATAAATGCATGGTGTTGGTTAGGCCCGGCTGATAGAAAGACAGCTCTCCTTCGTTGATAGTAGAGGGGGAGAAGGGCCTAGAGGGGTTTCAATAATCCCCTGTCCCTGGCATCTTGGCATTGTTACTGACAGCCTTCCACCCACCGAGAGCATGCTTGCACACAGACACACCCATGAACACACACACACACATATCCAGGTGAGTGCTAGCTGCCAGTATCTGTTCCCTTTCGATGAGTGGACATCCAGCAGTCCAGTCCAGAATGCCCACAGCAGCTGGCAGACTGCTATTTTCCCAGCACGCTCCCTTAACAAAGTTTCTTTTTTTAAAAAACCTGCGAGAGACTATGTGGCAAGTGGGGTTTTTCACAGTTGAACAGATGCTTCTATCAAAATATCAGAGGAAATAGAGAAAAAGGAAGGTGGGGAGTCAGAGATGGAGAGAGAGCTCTGAGTGCATTACGGTATGTCTCAGCGCAGTAGAAGGAATGCAAAGAAAGTCGACAGCAAAAAAAAAGAGAGAACATAAATAAGTCAAGTGAAAGAGGAAACTCTTTAAACCATCTGGTAGTTCTGTATGTGGGGTTGTCACCAGCGCGTGCATACACAAAATGTTTGATTCCTGGAAATTGAGACATCTCCACCCTCTGAAGCCCTGTCTCTCCTATTTTCTCTCTCTTCATCCATCCATCGGTCTCTGTCTCACTGGGAGCAGGGAGAATAAGAGGGAGAAAAGTGATTTCCACATAACAGATTGTTACAACTGTCACTATATCCCCTGATTTACACAGTCGCAGAGGGGGAGGCAGACAAATGCATTTTCGCTGTTTACGTCCTCCATACACACAAACACACACTGGCATCTAAGTAAAATCTCTCTCACACAGATACACTTCAACAGAAAAGTAAGCGAGCATGCCGCCTGCCATCCGACCCCCTGCTAAATCTATTACCCCTGACTCATCTTGTTGAAATGGAGTCCTACCTGGCAAAAACAGCAGCAGGCGCACTAGCTTCAAATATTCTAGCCTCATATACCAAACGAAACTCATTGTTCCAAACATATTTGCATGTGATTGGACAAGCTGAAAATATAAAAGTGTTTTTCTTTTGCAACCTATTCTTTTCATAAGGTTGAGTGCTTGAAAAACAATGCTTTTCTGTTTTCAGCCAACGTTGACGGGGCTTGTGTTGTCACAGCTCTACTTTCTATATCTATTTGTTTTGTGCTCATGAGACACAGGCCTGCAGAATAATCACGCAGACTCTTTGTCTAGTCGAATCATTTATCTATCTATCAAACTTCAGGAGGAAAATAACACAGCACAAAGTATGAGACTCATAAGGCCTCAACAACTGTACAAAACATGAATCACATCTAAGCTAATGTCTAAAGCATTATTTGTGAGAATGGAAATAAAAAAAATGACTTTTTTTCCTGTTTTGCCCTAGTATCATTTCATTCCCCTCCACAAAACCAAAATGAGGTTTAGATACAAAGCCAGGGCCATGGGTTCCTAATAGATTTACCCTGATGCCACGGCCACCATTTATCCTGCTCCACAGCCACACAATGCAACAGAGTGCTCCTGAATAGCATGGCCAATTACAGTGCATGTGTGTTTTTTATGTGTGTGTGCCGTGCTCTCTCTTTTTCCAATTCCAAAACCCCCACTACTCCATCTCACCATCCTCTGTGCACGCAACCATACACACACACATACACACACACTCACACACACCTTAAAGCAGATGTAATAATATGAAACTACGCAGCCATGTGCACTTTGCTCTTTGTAGAAGCCCAGGTGGTTACCATGGCAATGGGGATTTTTTTTTTTTTTTTTTTTTATCTTTTTTTACTTACCCTAACATTTTATTACCCATCATTATTTATCATTAAAAAAATACAAATTAATTTAAAAAAAAGGG
>JAPQRP010000003.1:10993443-11007642 GCA_037367295.1 Apogon hyalosoma
CAGGGTCATTTGGATAGTTTCTGTTGTCAGTATGATTTAAAAAGAGCAAACACATTTGTTTGATAATAAATGGATTCCCCAAACCACTAGCCATGAGTGAAAGAAAAGTTTTTGTATTATCATTCATATTCTCTGAAAAATGGCCAAAAAAATCATAAAATCTGCTAGGATATGTAAACTTATGAGCACAACTGTATGTATTAGGATAGGTTAAATGCAGAGGATGAGGACAACAAAATTAACTTTATGTTACTGGACAAAAAATCACATGTGCTAATATTACTGTACAGAGCTGTACTTTTTAAGACTCTCACCTTACAAACATAAATGTATAAAGAAGTAAACAACATAAGATACATTATTTCAATGAAATAATTTAATTAGATCACCTATTACATTTTTACCAGTGTAGTAATTTGCAAACTATATTTCAAAAGTAACCTCCACAACAATGAGATAAAACTTCAGTCTGTTTCTGCTGGTCTCATCCCCAATGTCCAGATTCTTCTTTCAAAACTACTACATCATACCTATAATATGAATCCTCAAATGCATAACAGTAAAGATTGACTCAAACCTTCTTGCCTTCTTTGTTTTCTGTGCCTTCTTTTCCCTACATAGACTTATTTGTCATTTGTCATGGTGTTCCACCTGCAAAGCACAACCCTGACCTCATCCATAAGTGGGTGGTGCAATAAACTTCCATGAAAATATCTGCATGTGAAGGCATTCTTTCCTCCTTTTTTATGCAGTAGCGGTTCAAAGCTTCTTTTCCACTGCAGACTGCAACGATGTGTTTCTCACCAGGGACCTCGGGAGTAACCTGTGTCACTACCAATCTGCCAGGCTCCCCTGATGCCATCCAGATGCCCCATCCTGAAACACACACCGGCCTCTTTGTTTGCTCCACTTGAGGTTTTAGGGCCCTCTTTTTTTTCACCAACTTGGACATGCATTAACACATACAGATGCACACATGCCAGTTCACGTGTATGCACACTTTGAAACACTCACTCGCGCACACACCCTCACAAGCCACCCCCTGTCTGTAGGGAGATGCAGCAAAAAAGGAATAAACGACAAATTTCCTATTTCATTTCACTAAGTCTCGCCTGCTCTAGCTCACTCCTAACTTGCCTTGCCACATCGGAAGACCAAGAGTTAAATTAGGGAGGACTAAATTTCCTGAAATGAAATGACTGTCAACTCAACTTTGCTCCATCATCTCAAAAGAGTCTCCCCCCCAAAGAAAAAAAACATTCCTGGACCTTCCATTCTGTTTTTACGTAATGAGTGGCAAACAGAGTTGGAAATATCAAAGCCAGCCACGTTAAGAGCCATCACTCTCAAATGAATTATGAAACAGAAAGTTGTTGTAATCTGTCTTTGATCTTGGGAGATTTGTAGGAGCCAGCAGAACGTAGCTCCTGTATATGTCATCAAGATCATTAGCAAGTGCTGACATCCATCTGATTAGGATGACAAAACAGCACCTGTGTGTGGGTGAGTTCACACAAGCCAAATGTCATTCACATGTGTGGGGAAAAAAAAACTATCTATGTACTTGAATTAATGCTCGTGTATGTTTTTGCACATCTTGCCCACTAGTTGACACTTCATATGTGTGCATTCTTGGATATTTGAAAGTTTTGTCCTTGTTCCACATCTGGGAGTGTGTATGTGTGTGTGAGGATGAGAGAGTGCATGCCTGCGTGGTGTGCTGGCTGGCTGTCCTGCCTTGAGGGGAGATAAATGGCTGAGTGTTGTTGTTGTCCAGAGAGCAGACACTCAGACAGCCGCTCACACATGATTAATTGTTTCCTTGTTGGGACTGGGACCAGTTGACTGTGGCTGGGCCAAGGCCTCCCACCCAGTCTTTCCAAACGTATGTGTGTGTGTGAGAGAGAGAGAGAGAGAGAGAGACGAGGAGATTGGGTGATGAAAGGCAAAAAGAGAAAGAGAGGGAATGTTATGTCCTATTTTATGAGTTTGTCTGTCATTGTGCTCTCTTTTCATGCATATGTGATTGTTTTGAACCTGGCTAAACAGAGAAGTGGTGAGGTTTTTCAGTTGTATGTGGTCAAAAATGATCGATAGCCTGAATTTGCCTGACGACCTTGTTGCGTTTGCTTGAATCGGATTGTGCAATGTTAAAGTTCTCAATGGTCCGAAATTGTTTCCTTCCCTCGTGCAGTTATGATGCAGGCACTGTGACATGTAATTAACCATGCTCTAATTACTCATACTGAACGAAGCTGTAGGTATTGCCTTCATGGCTGCACATTGATTTCTCATAGGTCAACACAGCTCAGGTTGATCTACAGTGATGCTGGGTTTCATGGGAGTGCATGAGTGAGCCTGATGATTGATTAATTACAATTATCAGAGGCTTGATAATTCACCAGAGATGATAATAACATCAAGTGTGCTTTATTGCTCTGGCGTAAAAAGCCTCTCTGGTGTCTAAATTGTCCCCCCTGTTAATTTCTCTTCCTTCACTGTCCAATGCTTTTAAGTGCGGCAGGACAGGTGGATGGCTTGATACTGTGTGTTCAAATATTACAGGGGTTTGGGAGGGTATAAAGAGGTGGTGGTGGTGGTGGTGGTGGGGGGATAAAGCCAGGAGTAAAAATAGAAAACAAACTCCCTAATTGGCAGGTATCACGGGCATACGGGAAGGAAACACAGCAGGGGAGTGCTGTTACCACAGACGTCACAGTTAAAAACACACTGCCATCCTCGCGGGGCCCATTCGGCTCGGTTGCACATTGTGGTTTAATGATGGCATGAGGATGACTCACATGCAACACTGATTCACTTTACATTAGACCCTTAATCACAGCAGCTATTATCTCCTATTTGTGTTGATAAAGTACTGGACTGCACCAAGACTTCTGTTAAATAGATGCAAAACATTGACTCAGTGAGAGTTTGTACGTTAGTTATGTGTGTTATTTAACAGCGTAGGTTGGGTTGTAGTCTGCCATCAGCTCAGTGTACATTTACATTAGGGTGCCCCTGGATGTATTAAACAGTATTGGTTTTGATGGAGTATTACCAAGGCCTGTTTGTGTGTCATATTTCAAAGACGACAATCACATAACACCACCTACTTTGTACATTCCCCACGCTTTACGTCTGGCCTATATATGACATTTGTACATTTATCTGTCAAAACCTGCGAGATGGATCATGTCATAAACAGCAAAGGCTGAAACTGTGGCCATAATCCGTCCTGACATCAAACCAAAGTCTTATGTTTTCATAGTGACTCAACCACCCGGGACAGCGTTAAACTTAAACATACCCATCTGTTTCTTTCTGTGTGCCAACATGTCAAATTGGGTTAAAATTCGGACGGGTTTAAGTGACAGTGAGACCGCGGTGTGATCCCATACTGTCTGAGCTATCCAGTGTCATGTTCACATGCTCGGATGAGTTTATCCTCATTTTCAGCTGAGTTGTGATGGCTCGCACAGAACCACACAAGAATTTTGGAGAAAAGCATGAAATACAATCCAGATATTGTATCTTGTTTTAATGTTTATATAATAAGGTGAAGTAAAACACATATATTTTGGTTTACATTATGGTCTGAGCGTGAATTTGGTTTCCTTAAAGCAAGCGAAGGATCGACATCTATTTTGAGTGAATTCAAGCTTACTTTCTGCATATTAGAAGATCACTTTTTGGATTTAGCTACAGCTTTTACATCATTCTGATTTGAAGCATTTGTGTCTTAACATTTAGACACAACTTCAGGATCAAATTTATTTTAATATTCAACAGCAGTAAACATTCTGAATCACTTTCATCAATCTAAAACTTTAGAATTTTGCTCAAGTGACCTCAAAAAAACAAAGATCAAAATATTAAACACCTGTACATTTTTGTACAAATGCGTAAGTGCTTCAAATATTTGTACATTTGTTCGATTTATTACAGAGTCTTGAATCAGTCATTATTTTGGGAAATGAAAATGACCCCCAAAATAACAGGATAATTGAAACAAACATTGTAAACTGCAATTGCTCTAAATATTAGAAATGTTCTTCTAATAAAACCAACATTTCTAGGATGTTCTTGTCATTTTCATTAAAATATACCTAAAATCATCCTGGCTCTTGCATTTTCACGTCTTAGACATAGACACAAGACCTGATATTGTTTGAAAGCAGATGGTTCCTGGTTTTGAAGGAATCATCTGCAATCACACAATTTCTTGATACAATGATGATATAATGAAATGCATATGCAAGGGTTCATGGGGGGTTATCGTAAAATACAGGTTTTGTCTTAAAAATAAGATGCCATCAATCTCAGTGAAATCATCCAACAACTAAGTCCAGAATAAAAAGTGATCAAGGTACAAAACCAACAAATTTGATGCCAGGGGAATTGATATTATACTTCAACAACAGTAACAAGCTAATGATTGGGACTTGAATGATTGATCATGCGCAGTAAGAGTTCAAAAGTCAATTTGAAAAACCCAGCTGTGTTGTTGAGAAAAGGGCTGCTCTGGGAAGTGTAGTGTGCACTATGTGACATGTAAAGCGTTCCTGTGCTTCCAAACTCAAAACAGTTGTTTTGCAGCTTTTCAAACAGGTCAACAGGTGTGGCAGGCTGACCCGACAGACAAAAATGACATTCCCAGTTTGAAATATGTCGACTATAAAGGTACAAAATACTGAACAAAGAAGAATAAATATTTTAAGTACATATGAAGTTAAAGTTCCGGAGGAAGCGAGCCCCATGTATATTTTGGACATTTACTCATGGTTCCATGTCACACACTGAAGATACTAATCCTTTGTTTTGCAAAACATATCATAGCTATGTTTTAAGTTGATGCATAATCAGGTTTCTCGTGATTTCATAGAAAAAGTGGAGGGGAGACATTCAGGACACAGGATCATTTTGATGTGATGAATGGAGCTGAAAAGGTAGCCTGTGGTCAATCCATACTGCTTAATTGGGGCAGTTAGAGGTAGAAGACTTAAAAGCCTCAGTCCTCCTTGACACTGATGGCTGTCCTATAAGGGACTCTCAGTAGGGCCCTCAGGTCTTTTGATAGGGCACTCGCCGCCATCCTTTGGGGTTTTTGCACCCCCTACAATAAACAGGCAGCCCTTTGTCACCAGGAGTAGGGGGGGACTGAAGGGTTGCTCCTCGTTATTATTTTCTAAAGTAATTATACCTTATTATCTGTGTTTACTTTAGCGGGGGTGCTAGTGTGCAGGTGTGGGCCATTCGGCAGTGGGGTTGGCAGTCTCACTGGTGAACGCACCCCTGAGTGTCTTTTTTTTTTTTTTTTTAACTCTCTACCCTCCATCTTTACTTGGGGATTTTTGGGGGGTTTTAGTAGTAGCATTGTAGCCCCGCCACTAATTTCAACCCAACAAAAGAAACATGCAATTAGGGTTATTATAGTAGCAGCTGCATGCTTCCTAGCTGTGCTGCGACAGCTCCGTCTTGTCCCCGGCTCAGTGAAGGGATTGAAAAAGAGGGGAGCAGCAGGGCCTGCACCAACAGCGGCATCAGCGAGGAGAGAGAGCTGGAATGGTCACAGTAGCCGCCGATGTCTGCAGAACAGACCGGGGAAAATATAGCCTCGGAGCCTGGAGTGTTTCTTCAGTGTAGACACAGCAGGGTCTCTCGCCCACAGGCTTGTGGGCCTTTGAGAACAATGGATCTGCCATCTCCCAACATGAAGTGTTATGAAATAGTCCTCGCCACAGTTCCATTGGCTGAGCTCTCGCTTGGAGTCATGTGGTCTCAGATCTGTGTGGGCCAAGCAAAGTGATTTGCAAATAAGAAAATGCACTTCTGAAGAATCAAGGCTTTCAGAAGGACTGGTGCAGAGATTTTGCTGCATTTGAGAGTTCTATATTTGATACATCAGCCATATAGTATAATAAAACTTACCGTGACTTTGGTTGGAAGAAGAAACTTTTCTACCGCAAACTAATGAACAAAAACACAAACATCTGCCATTCGAAAAGCCAATCCATTGCTTAGAATTTTTAATCAACCATAACTAATCACGTATTATCAAAATATTCTTATAGCAGATTGTTGTGTAATGCTCCCCTGTATGGTAGGGTCATCAATATCAACAGTTATGAGCCTGTGTACGCATGTCAAGTTGTATCATGTGGGTCACAACAGAACAACAAAAATGTTTGCAGAATTTAAAAGCAATGATTAAATTGAATAGAATATAAAGAAAGAAAAACCAGTGTGTGGAACTGCTGAAAAGCCTGCCAATCTGTGTGGGGTTGAATATCGAGGGCCCATGGAGGCCCCTGATGGTGTCAAACACAAGGGACCAATCTTACGCTCTCAGCACAAACAAAATGGTCACAGGTCCTCCTCTGTTGCTCTCACTTAGCGATTCTCTCACTTCACTGACTTCCCAACCCTTAGAATAATCACCAGGCCCAGTTAGTCAGTTTCAAGGGCAGATCTCTGCATCCTGTACGGACGAGTCAAAGCTCATTCGATGGACGCCAGACCTTACTTTATTTCCTGCCAACAAAATATTATTTCATTATTGACATGTATACAAGTAGCAGCTGGAGCATTGTTTTTCAGTGACAATATGGGTTGTGTACTCAGGAGAACGGTTTGGCTGTGATATGCAGCTGATTGGGATAATAACTAGTAGTAAACAGGGATTTTGTATTTTCCCAGGAGAGAAAAGCAGACTGTCAGATGCTTGTCAGCACACTTCCAGTTGCCAGCATTTAAATGCTTGACCGGAGCTAACAGACTTCCACTTCCATCTTTATTCCAGCCTTTAATGCCAAAATCTGAATGCAACACTTTGAAGTGCTGGCTCTTTCCAAATATAAACTAATGCAAAACAGCAAATAGGGCTGGTAAATCAGCACCATAAGGGAAAACTAACCAAGGCTAGAACGAATGGTCACCCACAGGAAGAAGGTAGTGGTAGTGGAAAATTTCTCTAATGTGTGACAGAAATGAGTGCTATCATAACAGAACTCTACTTACCAACAGCAGTGATGCACTGTTGTTGAATTAATGAGTAATATGATTTTTAATGTCAAAACTGGTTGAACTTCTCCAAACACTGTTGCTGGAGGAAGTGGTGTAGAAAAAGTCCACACTAAATGTATGAGGAATGAGAACGGGTAGATTCATAAAACAAACTGAACAAATCTAAAACAAAAGATCAGACTTAAAATTACATGACATTATGGCACATACTTATGTTAATTTACTAAATATTGATAGTTATTTCTTCAATTTCATTTAAGTGATTTTTGACTAATTTTCTATTTACTGTTTCCCTCTAGTGAGCCACCATATTTTCAATGTCACTCATTTGTGTTAAGGAAAAGAATCCATCTGTTGATCGTCTACTATATTACTTTATCTGTTAGTCAAAAGCAATTTTACTATGAACAATACACTTGTTTTGCATTCACATTTTCATTCTTTATTTTTAGTGCTGAGGTACTCATGGGGTGAATGAATACAGTGCATGAAAAGTCATTTTCCGTCTGCACCATAAGTTGCCTGAAAGGAAAATACTCAAGTACAAAAATTGTACCTAAAGATGAGTAATTAAATAAATGTATTTAGGTTACTTTCCCTCTCTGGAGGAGGCAGATGGATGTTGTTTTCAGGATGAAAGCTGCTCTTGCAGCCTTGGTCTTACTGGCATCCATTTCACCTCATTAGGACCCGGGGACTGCGAGTCGACAAAACACTGAGAAAAATCATTTTGCCGGGGGAGTGTGGCGGGGATAAATTGGCCTCTGGTTCAGTACGAGAGTCCCCGCTGTGCCAAGCGGAAGAGAAGGGCCTGGCTGGCAGTAGGGGCAGGCCCAGGCAAGGCAGGCTGGGAAGCCCCATGCTGAGACCCCCTCCCTGTCTCTGACAAACACGGCAGTGGATAATCTCTCCTTCAGGGACTCAGCCCAGCGCTGTGGGGCTGAGAGGGAAGGGGGCTGTTATACAGCACAGTGCAGAGGAACTGCCTTTTGTATGTGTGCAGCATGCATCACAAGAACACTTACACACACTTGTTTGCATGGTGTGTACTTCAGTGTGCACAGCATTCATACATCTCCATTTCTGTTCTTGTATTTTCTCTCTCCTCTACTCTTCCAGAACCCACTTTGACAGCTTCAGTAAACAGAACCTGGCATAAAAGTACAGCTTTCACCATGGAGATAAATTCTATTGAGCACCTGAACTTTACTAAGATCTTATAAAATGAATGTGGTCCAAATTTAATGCACAATGTCAGAGGGTAAGAACAAGCTGTCCATTACAGGTAGCTTGTGCTGACTTGGCAAATGCTCTTCTGAGGAGATCAAGGGCTTATACAAAGGCTATAATTTGTAAATACTTTTAGCAAATCCCTGACTCATCTTCTATTGAAAAAAAAAATAATTGCAAAGATGGGATTTAATCAGGTAAGATCAACCTGGGTGAAACAAAAGACCATAGGCCGTATGTCTAATAAAGATCACACAAGCGTCACTTAAATTTAGTAAATGATGTTAAATGAATTAGGAAAATTAATGCAATTATGTCTTGTTTATTTACAATTTGAGGAATGCTAATATGCTTCCTGAAGAAAAGGAAGATCAGTTTCATCAGGCTACATGAAACTGACCTGTCGATACCTGAGACTAAATATTAAGCCAGATAAGAACTGGTGTAGAAATTAAACTATGATATTCTTCATACCAAGTATGACCACGTAAACAGCATCAGTAAAGACACTCAAACAGAGGGTTTTCTCCAAACACTTTACTGCATCAATATTTCTTACAAAAAAAAGGGAAACAAATGAACATCCTCAGATCTCTGGCCGTGGTGTGTGGTCAGCCAGTATTATTCAAATATTAAAAGTCCATATCCAATGTCACGAACACTGAAGGGTCATGTCAGCTGCTACGACGTCTCCATCTTGTAACCATGTTTTTCCAGCTCCGCTCTGCAGGGAGGAAAAGGAAAATAGAAAGTTCAAGTCAGCAGAGATGATTACAGGTGGGTGGTTGAGGCATAAGTACCCTCTGCTATTGATTGTGAGAACCATTAAGAGAAGGTAGAGGAAAAAAAAATATATAAATATTGCATAATGCGTAGCACTATGGTTCTGATGATTACATATACTATATGGAAGCTGTGGCCTTTAACAATAATGATATCTTTAAGAAACAGCTTAATAGCATGGATATCATAATTGGTCAAAATAAAACAATAGTATATTACCATCTAAAGTGTACTCAAATAAAAACAAAGCAGCCACTTATATCTCTCAGCAGTTATTGATTATTCAATAACTTAGTGTGAGTGTAAGCCTTGAAAGCATGAGATGCAATAATGACTCTGATGTGTTGCATATAATTCTCTGTTAAACTACAGTTTAACCTATAACACATTTTGCCTAAAGTTTTTAATTTAATATATTTACAAGGTACCTGAAGGGAGAGTTCACACAAAATTAAAGGATACAACAGCCATAAAGGGCAGTCATACAGCAAGTGCAATTATACTTTCCAAAATACAAGACATAGTCATCCCAATCAAATATTAACCATGTAATAATAACTGACCTGAAATTAAAATTCAAATTAATAACAAATATATTTGTAAAGTGCAAGAATTAAAATGATCATATCATTGAACAATCTCACCTTTGACAGAAATAACCATGACAATGGATCACTGTGGCTGTGTTGTGCGGTTAAATACTGTATTGTTGAATTTAATATTACATGTGGATGAACCAAAATAAGACATAGCCTTTCATTGTGAATAAGAAAAGAGGAATAAACCTCATCAACAATAGGTTTAGTCTTTAAACAGGTGGTGTCTGGAAGTGCAATTTGTATCACTTTACTCTGAACTAGAGCTGCACAGTATATCATTTGAGCATCGTCATCGCGATGTACATGTGCGGAATAGTCACATCGCAGGTTCTGCAATGTAGGAGGCAAACGAACTCAATGTGTTCTCATCTAATTTGATGGGTACCTGACACACACTGCACGCAGTGATCCACCAGTCACAATTGCTCTTAATCAGTTTGGAGTGAGTCGCTGGTAACAACATTGAAAAATGAGCAACGAACAAGACAAAATCACTGTAAATGAAGACCCGGTGCCAAAAAGAAGAGAGTCAGTTATCTGAAATTATTTCGGCTACGAGAAGGATAATATTGACACACGTGTTCTGTGTCAGCAGTGCCTTGCACCTGTTGCCACAACGAGATGCAACACAACTAATTTATTTGACCATTTACGTTGGTACCAAACAGCTATTATATCCTCCTGATATATATTGCAGGGTTTAAAAAAAAAAAAAAAAAAGCAGTCAGTTCTTTCCAATATTGTGCAGCCCTACTCTGAACTGCTGTCATATTTCAGCAACTGTTTTTGTCCACCTTCCAATGGACACCTTAATGGTGGCATCAATCTGTAATATCAATTAAATATGCAATGTTCAGTCATTCAAAACCCAACTCCACTTAATATTTAAAGTCAAGGAATGTCCATGAGTTTGCAATGCATGTTTCTATATTTAGATGTTATAAACAATGACCAAAATGTATCTAATTATCTTAATTATGCAGCTAGGAGTTTTCACTTCAACCATTCCATTAAAGAGAATTTAAAAAAACGTATACATAGTAAAGGTGCATTGTTTCGTGAAAAACCTTTTACACATTAGAGAAGTTAGTAGGACCTGACTTTTTAGACTAACTAGAAAATAATTAACTAGTTGATCCAAGTCAGTCATTTTGTCAATTGTCAATCTATCCCAATTCAATTATATACCAGAAAGAGTGTCAGGTTATATAGCAGTGTATCCAAATATGATCAAACCTGGTGCTGACTGGTTACCTTAGTTGATTTGAGAAATCATCCTCTACATTGTCATCATCCCAGTTGTCTTCCCAAACATGGGCGTCTTCATCTTCATCCAGCCCCGTCCAATCTGGGATGCAACAGTACACGCAGTCGTACATTTTTACCACAATATCAAATGGATACATAACTTCATCAAATCAAACAAACTGGCACTGTTTGTAGGCCTTTGACCATCCACTACACCGTATGACTGTGATTTCTGGACTTGGGCTAAGTAAAACTAGCTAAGCTAATGTTAGCTTGCTAACATAATGGCTAGTTAAGCTGGCAAATGTAGCAAGCGTAACATAACTAAACTTGCAGAGAAAACTAGATGTAGACGTGAAATGTCACACTAAGTGGTTTTAGCTTTTATAATCAACGTCATGACTATCCTAAATCGGCTACCTTATGTGTTTACCAGCAGTTTCTTTGCTAATGCTAACACGGCTAAGCTAGCTGAGTCACCGCTGCAGGGCCTGGTAACGTTAAGTCCTAACTGTTGTTTACCGTGAGTATAATGAAAACAAAGACTAGTGTGATTTAAGGCCTATGTTATTTACCTTCAGCTGGGAATTCTTCAAACTCATCGTCTTCCTCCAATAAACCCAGGTCCACGGTCTGTTTCTTCTCTGACATGTTAGCTGCGTTGCCGCTGCGTTGCTGTTCGGTAATGAATGATCTGTCTACGTAGGACTGTGTGAGGCGTTCAAAAGATTCCTGCGGGTACTAATTGCGCACTGTTTGCGCAGAAAGGTAAATCAATGTGTTTTATTGAGAGAGCAGGCTACATTTAATCTGAAGTAACCTCAGTGTGTTATATTGTGATCAGTGTGATTGTGGACGCAGACTAGTAGTAATGTATCAGGGTTTTTTGCACCCGGAGCAAAGAAGAGGTTTGAGCACAAGGGTAATATTAGCTTTGCCTGCGTATTTCAGGTGCTTCTCTTTGCTTTAATAATCTCGTACACTTAAAGGGCTTGTTACAGTTGTCTAATGAGCTTGATCTCTTTTTGCACTTGATTAATCCTTCTTTAGTGACTTTTGATGTGCATGAAAGCGGGTATTACTTAGCATTATGTCTGTCCAGGTGGTGGTGCTCTCATTGAAATTTTCATATTTGCATTTTGTATGTTTTTTCTTTATATCTTAAAAAAAATAAATGATAAAAAAAATGCAAAAAATAAAATAAAAATATTAGTTACATGTGTAGGACAGGGGATTTCAGACCATTATGAGCACTCTTGTGTAACCCGTGTTTCTTTGTAACTGTTTTCAGGGTACAGTTTTAATTTTTTATTATTTCACAAATGACAGGTAGTGTTGAAGTTAGAAACTACTTGCAAATATCTCAGATTACAGAGAACACAGTCTGGCTTTCTCCTCCTCTTATTCTGCTTCCCTGAATTTCTCCTGTTTGTTTCTCTCTCTCCCAGACACTAAACTCTTTGCTCACCACAAAAGCCTTACAGTGCGCAGTCCCCTTTCCTCAAAACACATGCACACAAGTCAGTCAAATTTCAGCTAAGATTTTTCATTTGGGAACAAATGCACATTGTAACCCATGTGGCCTGCTCAAATAATGAAGCGGCAGCCACAGCTTAGGATGTATTTTAGATAAATGAGAGCGCACGTTTACCACAAAACCACTTGTACCACAATGAAAATTGCTCTGCAGCTGTCATATGTTGACAGACGGAGCAAACCTCAACTTAGGCTCTGCATACTTATTCTATTTTCAAATTATTTTGTAATCATCCTAAGCTTTTACACATGACAATGCCACAACATTCGTAAGAGACAGAGAGGGAAAGCGAGAAAGGACAGGGAGAGAGAGTATAGGAAGTAAATGTCACTATCCATTCAAGTAGTCTCATGCTGCTAAGAAAGGACAGGTTTTACTTCAAGAAGATCTTTTATTGTAGATGTGGAAATTGGAGGACAAGTTAATGAAAATTCTATAAACTAAACATGTTAATTTTGTGAAGTAATGTATGATGAAAGTAGAGAGACATTCAGAGTGTAGACCTCCACCAGGGCCAACAGTCCACTCCTCATGTCCCACTACATTGTTAAACCACAAACAAACCACAAATTATAAGTTGTGGGTTTTTTGGGGTTTTTTTGTCAGTTAGTGGCACTAGTTAATTCATTTATCTACTTAACTGACTTCTGTGTTTTCTGAGGCTGCATCCATACAAATGTGTTTTTATTGTAAAACTGTATTTTAAAAATGACAGTGATGCAAATTTACAAATTTACACTGTACTTTAACCACAGTTTGCGAAAAAACAAACAAACAAACAAACAAACAAAAAAACCCAACTCATTTATCACATTTATCGCATGACTCAGAGGCTGATAATGCTACTGAACACTGGAATTGTCACAGCTGCTCAAATAACAGCATAATAATAATTTCTCTGCATTTAACCATTACCAAGTGATTCATCATCATTTATTATAATATTATCCTTAGCATTTTTCTAGTGAAAATCACATATTTTTCTATTTTTGATTTATTGGCCATGTAGTTCTTAATAAAAGCACAGAGTACATTCAAAGGTTATTATATCAAAACAGAGTAAATTGAAAGAAACATTACTTTTTCAGCAAAACATATCATTAATTCTAAATAAAATCACTATAATTTATCCAACTACATGGGTTTTATTGGTGAATCAATGTTGTAGATGATGATGGTCTTTCCACGTTCACTACAGAGACTATGGAAAAGAAATCTGACACTTCTGCAAAGATGACAAACTGCACTTTACCTGAAGTACTTTACTGTGTTGATAGGATTAGTGGTTAAAAAGTTATTAAACATTTTGGATCAGCAGGTGCTTTTGGATCTTTGAGGGGTAAAGTCTTCAATCCTCCATTTAAAGGGAAAAGACTAAAATAGTTTTTCATCATCTTTAACTTAAAGATGATGAAAAACAATTCCAATCTTTCCCCTTTACGTGGATTGGCCCCAAAATGTATAAGATTTTTCCATACCTTATACCTACACCAAGTTTTCACTTTTCCACTGAGAAGTGTTTCAAAAACTTTTTATGTGGGGACCCATTTATGAAAAATGACAAACCTTTAGGAACTAGTCCACAATTCTTTATAATTCACAAGAAGATTAATATTCCTGAGTATTTTACTGCCATCAAGTTAAATTATAGTATTATCTTGAATACACTATTTCAAAAAGAAATGTGACAAATCTTTGCATGTGTTACTGAAAAAAAAAAAGTATACCTGACCAACTGAACCAACCCCAGATCATAACACTGCGCCTACAGGCTTGTAC
>JAPQRP010000003.1:11007742-11025234 GCA_037367295.1 Apogon hyalosoma
ATTACACATTTAATTTAGAAAAACTAAATGCACTCAAGCAGATGTAGCAGGTTTTTTCTCTTATAAGTAGAAGAAACAGAATGTTTATTAGTATTTCATCCTCAATCCAGTGTCATAAGTTCAATTTTCAGAACAATACAAACACTCAGTGCAATGAATAATAATGCTAATTAATGTGACGACTAAAATAAAATCTCCTGTGACCTGCCTGTGGGTCACAACCATAAACCATATACAGTGGGTGGGTGGAGGCTCTGTGACAATACCTGGTGTTTTGAAGTCAGTAGTGCATGATATGACCTCTACTTTGTTGGCTTTTTGGATAAAAGGGGCAGAGCTGCAGTAGCATGAGGAGTCAGGGCCATCTTAGCTAGGGGTCTTGGGTAGGCTAATGCTAAACACTAACGTACTAACTTGGCAAATTGTTAAATATCATTAAGCATTGCATAATAGATGCTCCAATTGTCAGGCATTGCAGACGTAAAAGTTGTCTGTTCAGCATGAGATCTTATAACAGAAGAAAATAAATACGTAAATATGGAACACCAGATTACTTTAATTAGAGAGACATTCAGTGTTCAGGGACTACATAAGCTAAGACCTAATGGTCATTAGGGGTATTACACTTTAAGATTCTTCTGCACTGGCATCACCCTGGAGATGAGCTCTCTGCTCCTTGGTCATAATCCACTCTTTTGGATTGGATGATATACAGGGTGAATCAAAAAAAAAAAGTAGACTCTCCAAAAAGTATCTGCCAAATTTACAATAGAATATTTTCCTGAATTTTTTTTTTTTTTTTTTTTTTTTTTTTTTGCATATGTTGGTATGGACATCCTGCTTCTGTCCATACCAAAATTTATTCCATAATTTCATGCATGACTGAACACAGGCTTATTTTCTGGCTGGTCAAAAAAAGTTTTCTTCCAAATAATTAAAGGGTTAAATTTAGATGAAGTCTTAAACTGTGATGCAAAATGTGAATTTTGTTTTTTCTCCACTGTGATACTCAGATTAACCCTTTGTTTCCTGCCATTTGCACTGTTGCAATGGGCAGCCCTTCATGTGCTTGGACATGTACGTTGGGATGCATTGAACACGCCAGAGGGGCATGGCATGTTTTTCCACCTAATCACCTGTATGAGGTCCGAGACTGGGGTCAGATAGGTTGTGTAACCAACTGAACACAAGCCAACAAGAAAAATGACAACCACAAATTCTTTACACCTGATTAAAAGTGATAGTTTTTTGATTTAGGGTAGTCACAGCATAATGTGGGCTTCATTCTTCTGACTTTTTTTACGTAACTCCTTTCATTCAGCTGTGGATAAAAACTGGGTAAGTTAATGACTTGCTCCTCGAAATATCCTCTTAAGGATGTGGTTGGGTAGTGATCTCTTGCAAACCACTGTGTGACCCTCCCATACACTTCCATCCACCCCTGCCCCAGTGCAAATAGCAGGAAACAAACAGTTAATCTGAGTATTGCAGTGGAGAAAAACAAATATTCACATTTTGCATCACAGATTAAGACTTTTCATCCAGTTTGAACCCTTTAATTTTTTGGAGGAAAAAAGAATTTGCCCACCGGAAACTGGGCCTTTGTTCAGTCATGCATGCAATTATGCAATAAATTTTGGTATGGGCCGAAGCAGGATGTCCATACCAACATATGCAAACAAAGACATTTCAAGAAAATGTTCAGTTGTAAATTTGGTGGATACTTTTCAGAGAGGCTACTTTTTTTTTGATACACCCTGTAAAGCAGGGGTGTCAAAGGGTTGCCAAATAGTCCAATCCGGCCCTTCAGTACAAAAATTACACTGAAGACATTCACAGTCAAGGCTGTTGAGCTGGTTTTAGTTCAGGGGTCACATACAGACCAATGTGATCTCAAGTGAAATGATGTCATAATAACCTATTAATAATGACAACTCCAAATTCTGTTCTTGGTTTAATGTGAAAAAAGAAAAATTACATTAGGAAAATGTTTACATTTAAAAACTATCCTTTCACTATAAAATGTGAATAACCTGAACAAATATGAACAACCTGAAATGTCTTAAGAAAAATAGGTGGAATTTTAACAATATTCTGCCTGTTACTAAATGTTTTGTGCATTTGCAGATCCACTGTGATCTGTAAGTTGTGTTAATAAGGTGAGACATGATATTGTTGAAACTGGACTTATTTTTCTTAACAAACTTTAGGTTGCACATGGTTGTTGAGGTTATGCATATTTTCATGATGTGATTTTACTTTTTTCACACTAAAACAAAGAAAAAATTTTTTATTATTATTGATAGGTTATGTTATTGTTTTACTGGTCTGACCCACTTGAGATCATATTGGACTGAATGTGACCCCTGAAATAATAGGAGCTTGACACCCCTGATATAGAGTATATACAGGGTAAAAGAATGCTCCTTCTGGACGACCTGATTTGAAGTCGCTATCCGTGATGTATAGGTGCTTCTTGCATCACTCAATCCCAGGTACAGGTGAAGTCCTGGGAAGTGGCTGCAACATCCGTCCAGCATACCTGAGACTGCAGTTACACTGTGCCTGGCGCCTGGAGTCCTCTCCTCATGAAAACGGGAGGAGGCGGGGGGTCAGAGAAGCGAGATACACGGCAGACAGACTCCACTATGACTTGTGACTGAGTAGCAGCATCACATTTCTGTCCTTTCACAAAGCCCTCTGGGAAAGGACAGTTCGGCAGCCGCTGTAAGTGCACTGAAAGAGACAGCCAGGTAGACGGGGGAGACAGAGCAAGACTCCAGCTGAAGCCTGCTCGGCCAGTCCAACAGTCTACCCCCCACCCACCTGCACCTACCCCCTCCACCCACCCACTGCCTGTCTTTATCACAGCTCCAGCTCATAATATAGCCTTGGGGCTGTGCACTGTGAGAGTTAGATGGATGGCAATGGGTGGAGATTTTTGAGACAAGAGAGTATGTTTTTTGTCTCAGTTTTTCAGTCAACCCCTCCTGACAAAATAACAAGCCCTGCTCTCCTCTCTCATGTCAGTGCACAGGTAGACAGACAGTCGGTCGGCCGTCTGTCTGTCTGCTGTGTCGTCTAGCCATACACTTACCCAATCCCATCAATTACATTATACATTGTAATTTTTCACGGCAGCACAGGAGAGGCTTCCTATTGTGTCACTCAAAATCAAGAGTGTGGCTGCCTTAAAAAGTTGTGCTTGAGTTTAATCTGATATTTGTGTTGTCAGAGATGTAAGGAATTACGGCAAGAAAGTAACAGGATATATGAGCTTAAAGAAATGCCATAAGACATACAAGAGAGTGATCATCGTGGATTAAGGGGACTTAACTTGCCAATTAATGAGGCAAAGCCAAGAAAAAACATGTAAGCTTTGCTCCAAGGAAATCTGCACAAAGCAATGTGCTTCCAGGATATGTCTGTCAAGATCCTGTATTAAATTTAATCCCAGCCAGTCAGTAAGTCTACTCTATTGTGTGTTGTGTGGAACCCTGTCTCTCTCATTTCATAAGGATACTTACATCCCATGCAGAGTAAGGAAAATTGATTATTTCCAAAACCCAGCGACGGTCTCAAAGTATTTTCTGCCGCCTATAAATTAACTTCAAACTGAAGAAAAGAAAGGAGCTATTTATGTTTTGTTTTGTTTTGTTTTATAGATCCATTTTCTGGGGGTCTTATTCACTGAGACGTCTGTCATGAAGAATTTAACTTTCATATTTTTCCCCCTGTCCGTCTTGAAAAGCTCTGTCATCTTGGGCTTGAGGTACAGTTTGCCAAGAGGCTAATGGCCCTTTATGACAGTACAATCTGATGCCTGTCCCGGCTAGCCTCCAGGTAATCCTGTCCACCTCGGCGGCTTAGCCCTGCTCGGGCTTAAGTTGCATATTTTGTTTTTATCAGGACACTGGTGATAAATGCTATCAGCACGGGAGAAATGAAATATGGGGGGTCTAGCTCCATTTCCAAAAATGGAGCAAGTACTGCCTGAACCCCCGAGATGAAATCTAGAGTTCAGCAACAATGACACCTCTATTGTTGGGTCTAGATTGTATAAAGTAGAGTCTATAGCCTAGGAATAAACAGCATATAATTTACAATAAAGACATTATTTCTGCATCAGTATTCAGGGGTGGCAAAAGTACACACTGTCTTTACTGCAGTACAAGTGCAAATACTATAAAGAAAAAAGAAGAGTGGTAAAAGTAGAAGTTCAGATTCAACTTCTTTTACTCAAGTATTTTCACTTATTTCATTCTTGTGTTTTGTCTTGTTGCATCTTTTACATCATATTATTGTTACATCGTCTCTTACCTTGTTTTTGTCTTTTATGCCATTTTTATTATTTTAAGTCTCATTTTTAAATTGTTTGGCCTTATTTCCCCTTTTACACTACTTTTGTTTTGTTCATTGACGTTTGCACCCTTATTATTTTGTGACATTTTAGTTTTTTCAATCTCCTTTTGTCTTTTACATCACTTTCATTTTGTTGCATCAGTTACATTGTGTTTTGAACCATTTTTGTTTTGTCTTTTACATAATTAAAAAAATATATATCTCATTTGATCTTTTATATTGTTGCCTTGTTTGTGACAGTTTTTCCTTTCTATTACATCTGTATTCTAAGAGATTGTCTTGTCACTGGTATTGGTAGTCTACATTTCCCAAATTAAGGGTGGGGACCCAAAATGGGTGGTGAGACCTGTTTTTATTAGGTCACCACCTGGCAGAGTGAAATACTTAATCAATCTGTAATATGTGTCTGACACAGTAAGTGTCACAACCTGAATCAATATTAACATTTTACATACTTTTCAGACCTAAGATTTTTGTTTTGTGAAGCTACCTGTGCATACAAGTGTGCAAATATTTGTGACATTGTTTTACCTGATTGACACAACGTTAAATGTGGACACACAAAAAAGATATTTGTGTTCAGAGCTTCACAGTGTCAAATCTACACAGATCTGCAAATGCTTAATGGTTAATGCTTAAGTATGTTACTAGTTAGCATTACTTGCCAGTGTTAAAAGCATTTACTGGCATGATCCTGTTTGCTGCAATTGACATGTGCACATTCTGTCCCCAAACCACAGGCTTGTGAATAAAGCAGATTCATTTAATCAGCATCATTTTTGAGGAAGAGTCAGCAAAAATGTAGATGTTATGGCAACTCATACTGCATTTTTGTGAGTTTGGATCTTGAGGAAATACCAAATTTCTCTTGTGGCAACCTGCAGTCTAATCCATTTATGTTGAAACTGGTCTTTCTGTTATGAAGGTGCACAGTGATGCAAAGTAAGAGTAACTGATAATTCCCCAAAAATGTGTGATAACTAAAGTAATAAGTCTGTTTTGCAAATGTAAGATGTTAAAAGTAAATGTATGGGGTTAAAGTAAAAGAAAAAATGGTCATAAAAATATATACTCAAGTAACATTGTATGTACACTTTGTTTCTTCCCACCTCTATCAGGTATGTTTAGTATTGTTACAAACATTGAGATGTAATTATTATAGGTAATTCATTTATCAGACGGGGGTAGTTGTTTGTTTACCTGCTTTACTAGTTTCAGCTACTTCCCGTAGCCTTAACAGTTATGTGTGGAAGACAGTATGAACCTTTACCAAACACTGAGATGGTACATATTACACTCACAGGCTTTGCAGATCATTTGGAAATGTTATATATCTTTGCACAAATATGTGATAATCCTGTCATCCAAAACACTTTCAATCACAATTATAGCAGCTCTACTTTCAGACCCCCAAAATATAATTTAATAAAATCATAAAATTACATGCTAATTTATTTCCAGTAATGTGTGCTAATAGTGTACTACCTCTGTGTCCACGGTCCAATGCCATAGACCTATACTGTACGTAAAAAGCACTCACACACTCTTACCATAGGTGATAACCCCCTCTGTGGAAAGCACTCTTATTGGAAGTACCCATTATCTGCAAAGTCTATCCTCATGCTGACACTAAGTCATTAGCTTAAGCTGTCCTCTGTGTAAAATCACTTTTTTTTTTTTTTTTTTTTTGGCAATGGTGCATAGTGAATTGAAAGGTATTTTCATTGACTGCTGCAAATAAAATAGAGGTGTATTAAATAAATGGATTTGTAAAATGTTAGACAACATATTTAGCACTAAAGAATTTATTTGTTCGTGGTTTATGATTGTATTTAAAAATGTTTTATTAATGCATCATTTAACCAATAACCTTATGTTAAGAAATTAAATGTTCTAATGTTCTTTTTATTTGCTCTGCTATTACAATTTAATGCAGGTCTGATGGGAAAGTGATACATGTTCTCTTCTTCTTTATGCTTATGGAGCCTTTGCTGATTCAGGCCTGAAGTGCATCTATTGTGCCATGATGTGTCCCAAGATCAGCGCCACAATGGGGCTTTGTGAGAGATGACACATGTCACATGTCTACTGAGAAATGCTGGCTACCTGAATTTCTAAGCCTTTTTGCTCTAAAAGGTCCTCAGTTCTCTCCTGATGGGCCAGAGAGCATGTCTATATTAATTAACCTATATTTTCCTATATGCTGTGCAATATTTGCTGCACCATTAGCTTTAGTTGTTTTAAGAGGATCAGCACATGTTTTTGTTGTATCCATTTTTATCACTGCTTCTGTCCGTGTTTTCTCTCATTTTCTCCCTTTACCTTCTGCTCATCATTTGCTGTTTCGTCTTCTATCACAGACAGAAACAGACACACCTCTCTCTGGTTATAGTGATGGTATGTCAAAGAGTGCGTGTACCACAGCAGGAGGTTCAGTCAATGACTGACAAGACCTACTCTGCTCTTCTGTGACACCTGTCAGAGCCTCATCTGTCATCTGTGTGCACAGATGAAAATGAGCAGGAGTGACACAACATGCCAGAGGTGACAGTGACAGCTCACCTCTCCCCATCGCCTTCTAAATCAGCTGCACAGTCCTCAGTTGTTGTACAGGCTGGGTAGCAGTAATTATCTGCTCCCAGCGCTGCGATAAATCTTATTTATAATGCAGAGATGCCACCCCACTTAGATGCTCGCTGCTGACATGTAGCGTGGGAATTGTGCACAATGTATGTGGTCTGCACAACTGTAATTTTAGACTACAGAAAGTTTGAACTTTTGCCGTTATGTAAATACATTTCATTCAGGCCTACGTTTAAAGAAGGGTCTTAAATTCACATTGATAGGTGATCTACACAGCACATTGATCCAGCTGCAACTGTAGTGAAATCCAACTCTTTTCAATGTTGATTTGCTATAATCTCTAACTGACTAAATCTCCAAATTTTGGTTGTACTGAATTCCATCTGCCTAATCCTCCACATGTGGCTGTCCCTAGCCCCGGAAAAGTCTGTGATTGGTCTGATTGATAAATGAAGCCTTCCTTATGCTTTTTGGCGTCCGTTCGAAGGGGCCTCTGTGGGTCTGGACTATGTCCAGGAAACCTGGGACAGCCACTTATTAAGTAGTTAGACCCTCAAGACGAGGCTGCAGACAGGGACCGCTGGTGGTCACCTGGACTTGGATTTAGCTTCGGCATCCTTCAACCGTCCATCAGGTCTGCAGGCCCAACTGTGGTTTCATGCCATGAATGGGACACAATACTCTCTTCTGCACTAGGGTCAAGGGTTGTGTGGTCGTTTGTTATTTAGATAGAAGTAATTATTAACATTTTATTAAAACAGCCAGTCAACAACCAAGTTCCTTTGGGTGATGAAAGGCAGACAGATGTTTTCTTTCTTTGTTAACTTTTTTCCAGTCTCAGTTAACTTTACTTGGTGGTATGAATTTAGATTCCCTTCACACATATTGCTGTTTGGATGTTAATGATAAAACAGGGAGAAAGTTAAAGTCATTACTGTTCCTTAATTGTTTCTTCTCCGTCAGTGAGTTTTTACACCAAGATGCACTGCATGTCTGCTCAACATTGATTTCACAGTTTCCAGGAGAAAAAGCAAAATTAAGCAGAGAGGGAAAGACTGTAGTATTCTTCACATATAGACGGCAATGTTTTCTCAGGTTGTTACACACACACACACACACACACACACACACACACACACTGAAGTAACAGAGGGAGGAATTTGTTAAGAAATGAATGATTTATCTTTTAACTCATAAAGATCCAGTGCTACTTTTGTGGTAGTTCACAAATGATTTTTTCTTTCTATTTAATCTTAAGTGACTTTTTAACCTTTTATTATAATAAAATCCATTGCATTTTGCATTTTTCACTGTAAATCATGTATTTTCCTATATTTAATTTAGATGTTCATGAAAACTCGTAGTAAATACAAAAGTTATTAAATCAAAACAGAGAAAACTGAAGAAAAAGTGATTTTTTTCAGCAAATATATCAACAACTGATCATAAACCAAGTGTCTCCATCCACTGTCATTGATCCAACTCCATGGGTTTTACTGGTGAATCAATGTTGTAGAAGATGATGGTGTTTCCACGTTCACTGTGGAGCCTCTGAACATCCAAATGGGCCATATCTGATGACCATGAAAAGACTTTACAAAAGATTTTACACCAATTATTTACATGTATTGATACGATTAGTCAATCAACAGGTATTACATTTTTAGAGCAGTTGATCCTTTTGGTTGCCAGTGGATGTTTGGGTCTTTATGGATTAAGCTAGACTGTGTGAAGGAATATCATGACACCAAATCAAGTCATGCACCACAAAAAAAAAAACACAACAGTTAAAAGCCATATGAGGCAGTGGTAACAGTAAAAAGTCAGTCTAGAGAGGCATGAAACCAAAAATGTTTTCTTGAGAATATGGCCATGGGCGAGGCTTAAGCGGCTCAGCCAATGACGGTGGCTCGCATGATCGGAGCAGAGCACCCTGGGTAGAGAGCCCAGATGAAACACTAGGAGGTGAAAGGGAAAGTGGTGATTTGTCATTAAGACTTTTCAAAGAAAGGCCAATGCCAAGGGTCCAATTTATGCTTGTTATAATTTCACCCCAGCTGCTCCCTCATGCCCCCAAAAACATTCCTCTTCCAGATAACCAAAGAACGCCACAAAAGTTACAAGTGTGTGACTAAATACAGAAATATCACAGAGATCACAACGCTACAAATATTTGTAGAATGCTACTTGTGTTTTTCTTGAATTTTTAATTAATCACATTGACAGAAATATTTTTAAGCACTAATTGTTTAAGCAGTATGTGTTTCAAGTGATGAAAACCAGTTCAGCTAAGTATTTGCATTAATATTTGTCATGCAATATGTTTGGCGAGAGCCTCACGCTGCATGTAATCAACGTTGGCTTTGAATGTGCACTCTTCCAAGGCTCATTAATATCGAGAGAAGGTGAGGAAAGCCTTTTTCAGTCCGACTGCCAGGTACAGTTTCTTTTGGCTGGTGTAGCATTTGTAAAACATGCTCTCATAAACTCTAAATCAAACAGTCCAAATTTTGAATGGGATGTTGGAAAATTATTTACAGGCAAATAAAGTTGCGTGCGACCATTTAAGAAGCTGCCCAGTTTGGGATATGGTTCTGTTTAGCAGAAATCATTTTCGCTCTGAAATTTGGAAGTGTCAGCTGTGATTTGCTGCAGACTCTTGTTAATCCCTTGCATACACTTGAAAGCTGATCATCTAAATTTAACACAGCTCTCGCATTCTGCAGACTTCAACAACATGATTTTTTTTCTTTTGGTGCACGTATGTGTATGCATGAGTATCCTTCTACATGGTCTTGTGAAAACGGATGTGGTGGTATATTGTGTGAGCGTAGTGAGAAATAACATTCCGGCTTTATTAAAGAATACAAAGGAGAGCTGCTGCTGCTGCTCGATACCTTCCTGCCCACATGCACAGACACACAGATGTGCATCATCACTGGCTGATTGTCGGTGACCTTGCTGATTGAACTGGTAAAAGGGCAGCCGGTTGTGCAGCTGGGCCTGGTTGTCTGGTATGGGGTGCTAAGGGGAGAAATGGTAGCGTGACTGCAAGGGACTGCAGAGCAGCGATACCGTGACCCCGGCAGACACACTCCCAAGTCTGCGCACTGTGCTGCACTTGTTCGTCTGGCAGAAATGGCAGAGACAAAAGACCAAGGAACTTCCCCAGACCTTCATTTAGGGTGTTTGGACAACTCTAAGGCCCCCTCCGTGCCCCCAGGGGCCTCTCAGCTGGCTTGGCGAGTGAGAGCAACCAAGAAATAAAGCAAGCAATTAAGAGGCGAAGAGTGTGTGCAACATTCTGTCAGTGTGTATGTCTGTGTGTTGTGAGCAGTGGGGTGATCAGGAATACATGACACCATTGTTACATTTTTTTTTTTTAACAGTTTTTCTGAAAGCCATTTCTTAAATGTATTACTGAACTATAAAAACATTTAAAAATACACAGTAGTTTTTCCTAAAACCTTGGCCTCTAGGTGTAATGGCAGAAATTGTGAAATATACATCTAATTCTCTTCATTAGTTTATAATATGCCCTCCTTATTTTACCAACCGTGTCTGACTTTTATGGACATATAAACTCTGCTCTACTCCGTTATTATCACTCAAGTATACAGGAACCATACATAAAATCAAATATTTGTGTTTTTTATATGAGCAGGGTCACTGTATCCAATGTTTTATAGAACTATGACTCACGGTTTCTCCATCTCCATGTTTATTTGTTTGTTTATTTGTTGGCCACATATTGCAGTGGGTAATGACGCACCTCAGCAAACCTTGTTAGTCGAAGAGGAAACATTTTTAATGGAGTACAGACAGCCAGTGGTGGAGGAAATATCCAGGTCCTTTACTTAAGTGAAAGCACTAGTACCACACTGTGAAAATGCTCCATTACAAGTCAACTACAAGTTCTGCATTCACTTACGTAAAAGTATGTAAATATTATCTGCAAAATATTTTCAAAGTGGAATGTGAAAGTAGTCATTGTGCAATAAAACTGTCCCTGTCAGTCTTGTTCTATTATAAAAGACATTTTTGGATTCATGTTAGTTCATGTTCTTCTTCTTCTTATTATTATTATTATTATTAGTAGTAGTAGTAGTAGTATTAATTAATTAATTTATTTATATACTGTATTACTGTGTTGCATTTTACTACTGTATATTTTTTAGGTTCAGTGTATTTTATGTCCTTGATAAAGAGTATATGGAAATAACACACATAAAAAAAAGAGCAGAAAAACAATTATAAACAGGATATAGGAATGAGGGTTATTAATTGTCATCATATGTTCACTGTTGTTTATTAAGATATTTCTTTCTTTGAGTTATTTATTTATTTATTCACCAGCAAAACTAACAAATGCATAGGTAGAAGATTACATGTGTATTTGTATGCATGTATGTGTACTTGTATGTTGTGGATATCTGTATAAACGAACGTATGTATGTATGTATGTATGTGTATATGGATGAATGAGTGTGTGTGTGTGTGCGTGTGTGTGTGCGTGCGCGTGTGTGTGTGTGTGTGTGTGTGTGTGTGTGTGTGTGTGTGTGTGAAAAGGTATATAAATATAAAAGAGTAATGTAAAAGGAAGTGGGACATATATATTATTAATAATATTTTACGGAGAGGGGGTGGGATTAAATAAATTGCACCTCTTTCCACCCCTTTTCGGGCATGTAAATGGAACTAATGTGCTGTTCTTCTGTCTAAGATTGTTACGATTGTTGATATTTGAATTATTATGAATGTTTTGCTTGTTCGCACGCATGTTAAATTTCATTGCATGTTCGTAATAAATCATTTAATCACAAAACATTTTTGTTTTTAGCTTTGTGGCAATGCATTTTCTGTAATCTAAAAGGGTTTTTAAAGAGTTTATCTATACCTTAAGACAGGAGAATTTTGCAATACTAAAAAAAACCACCGGTCAGAAGAAAGCTCTACTGCCTATACTTGTTGAAATATCCATCTACATCATTGTAACCGGATAAAGTTGTGGTGAGTTGGCTGCAGTGAGTCCGAGGAAGTAGCTGAAAGGCTGAGTAAAAAAAGTGATCAAATGAAGGTTTTTAGCAAGGGGGAGAGACAGCAAGGAGAAAAGTTTGGGTGCAGTTACATGAACGCAGTTTGGCCTTGCTGGATGACAAATTGTCCAACAGTGGGACGGGACGGTTCAGCCAGCTGCTCGGCCCCACCGGTGGGTTGATTGATGGTGTTGATGTTCTAAATCGGCCGCCAACACACCAAGTACAGGACTTGTAATAGCGCAGCTTTAGATTGGCCCTGAAGATAGCAGGAAGTGGATGAGGGGTGCAAGGAGGAGGGGGAGCTGCAGGGGGAAAAGGACATGTTCCCATGAATAAGTAATATTAGTGTTTCAACAGGAGAAACCTCTGGTAAATCACCACCATGAGGTACTGTTAGTCACACTTTGACACCTTTCTCAGCACATACTGTAACTGTGACAGTGCAAATGGTAGCAGTGTGTTACATAGTGTTATCAGTCAAACATCTGTCTCCGATCTTGCTCAGTCATGCCTCAAGAAAACTTATAAAAGGTCATCATCATGTTGAAATGACTGGGGTCAAGAAGCGATCATTACTGTCGAACACAGCTCAGAGCCGGCGCTCTCATGTCCATGGTTGTCTGAGCGACACATCTACACGGCCAGGGTGGGGAAAGAGAGGCCTGTGTGGAAAAAGTACAACTTCCCACTAATTGTAACAGGAGCTCCTTTATCATAGTTTCAGGCTCGCTGAATAACACACTGTACCTTTGATCAAGACCAAGGCAGTCTGGGATTCTGTGTGAGGCTCTCAGATCTTGAAACACGCAAAGGGGAAACACAGGGCAGATTGGGGTTATATTGGACCTGTTCCACCAGCACTGCACAGGATGAACATTCCAATAAGTCCTGTTTAAAATGGTGTTGTTCAGAGGAAAGTAAGATTATACACAGTTGATTACCATCATTATTGAGGACCCGCCTAATAGACTGAAGAGATGGTCGTTAGGAGGAACCATGTCCTGAGACAGCTGGATATTTTGGACAATGAGTAATATTTGTGGTCACTGACCTGAAAGAAAAGTTAAGTGAGCTAAGTTTAAGAGTTGCAAGTACATCTACATAGATATGGCATGGACATATGCTTTATTTTATTATTGGTTGGACACATGTTGATGTATGAGGCTCTTCCACTAAGAAATTTCAAGCATCAATCATTTTATTTCTAGTGAATTTTTATGCAGTAATTTATGCTTTTTCTGTATCACTTGATGGTGCATGTGTCTGCATTTATTGTATTTTTTCCCCCCAATATTTTTTATTGAAGAAAAATACAACATTTCCAATCACATAATTACAATTTACCTTCCTTTTTTTTCCAAGTATAAACATATATGCATATAGACAGACATTTACACACACACGCACACACACACACACACACACATACAAAAACAATAAATGAAAGAACACTCTAATTAGAGTGTAGCAAAAAAGTAATTAAATAAAATGTATAAAGAAATAAACAAATAACACCCCCACCCTGAACCCTGCCCCACCTCAGCTCATCCTGATCAGTACGAAGTAATGGTTACTCATGTATTATAAAGTACAACAGCACCAGGCACACATTCAATCAGGCAGTACCTCTAAATTTGTAAAATAAGAAATAAAGGGTTGTCATTTGTGGAAACATTTGTCAGTACATCCTCTCAATGTGAATTTTATTTTCTCGAGTTTTAGAAAAGACATGGTGTCTTTAAGCCACTTGGAAATGGAAGGATATTTAGCAGAGTTCCAATGCTACAAAAACAAACGTCTTGCTGGTAAAGATGTATAAGCTATAATATCCTTTTTCTGTAGAGTTTAGTGCAAGTGAGGAGTCAGGAATCCAAAATATGGCAATCAGTGGGCAAGCCAGCAAATTTACTCCAAGAACAGTGGACATAATAGTAAAGTAGCCAGTCCAAAAATCATTGAGGCCAGGGCAAAGAAAAAACATATAACTAAGGTGACAGGGGGAGCCATGACATTTATCACATTTGTCTTCCACTTCTGGATATATTTCAGAAAGTCTTGACTTAGAAAAATGGACCCGTGTAATAGTTTAAATTGAATAAGTCCAAGACAGTCACAAGAAGTGGTAGACTGTATCCTATCTGTAGTAAGTTCCCACACCTCTTCATGTCTGTATTTATGTATAGAAAAATGCAACAAATCAGGTACCAGGTGACAACTCAAAATAGAATTCTGCAGTGTTTTAATATATTTACTCCAAATGTACATGTTTCAATTATCCATGTTATAGTAGAGACATATTTTGTTCTTCTGTCGTCTTTTCTTTTGTTTGAGGCAGAATCTCTTTAAATATTTTAGAAACGCTGGAACTTTTCAGCAGGATTTCTCACATTTAGATATAAAACATACCACACATACTGTACCTGTGTTTTTGGAGTATTGAAGCTGATAAAAAGTCTGTAACATACTATGGACAGAAGTGATTAAAATATTGATCAAACTTATTTGATTAGTGAGAGACCATGTTTTTACTGAAATACTGAGGGAATATTCCCTGTATCCTCCCTATGCCTATGCCTATGCCTATGCCTATGCCTATGCCTATGCCTATGCACACAGGTGTTTTAGTTTTCTAAAACACACTCATGCAATAAAGCACATGCTTTATGAATGCTTTTTACTATGTGAAGAGATGATAAAGAGTTTTGAATGATGTAACTTTGAGTTGACCTGTGCAGCGAAACACCTCTTCTCTTCCATTATGTGAACATCCACAGCTCAGAGTAATGAGCATTAAAACATAACCTGGTAATAAAAACAGTCACACTGCACTCTGTACACACCAGCAGTGTGAAGAGGGTAGCCTTTAGCCTTAGAAATAGAATTCAGCTGATTGTAGATAGTTATAAATTCATATGAAATTAAAAACCGTATCAGAATGAATCACTCCGGATCGCATGAGTCACAGCTTTTATTTTGAAAACTTGACATGTTAATCTGTTGTTGGCATGTTATTTTTTATCTAATGGTGCAGAATGTTCTTTAAAATAAAAAAGACACATATGAGCATACATCTTAATTCCTAGGCGGGCCGACTGCCCTCTCAAAATGTTGTTATGCTGAGAATGGCCTTTTAGGCATCTTCACTCTATTCATTAGCCTTTGGAAAACGCCAGAGAACACAGAGTAGTTCTGGCCAGTCGGAGGGAGATAATGGGCGTGAATCCAGCCAGAGTCGTCTCTATGAGCTGTTGTTTGGCTGCCATCTTTTTGGCCTTGGGCCGCTTGCAGTGGCGTCTATGAACCAGTCTCATTGTTTACAGCCGTACATGCACAGACATAGGCCTACACACACACACACAGACATAATGACTGGTCACATGGGCTTACACACACAGCAAATCCACTGTGAACACTGTCAAGTCTAGACACTCATTCAGAGATGTATAACCCTAAACAAAATGTATGTGAAGTGTTGAGCCAGTCACTTGATACTTACTGCTCATTACATTACTAATCACTCAACATAAAAAGTAATAGCAACAGCAAAAGCAACAGAGACTGGAAAAGGGAAAATGGAATAAGCAGCTAGTCTGCAGCTTGTATTCAATATATCATAGGAAGTAATGTGTGGTAACTCTAAATGTAACTCATTTTTTTTAATTATGCAATGCAATTACAATCACCAACATTTACTAAATGGGCTTGTTACTCTTTATAACTGTCTTGACGAAGGCTGATAGAAAGCATAGAGAAAAGCAGACAAATGCACCCTATTCCCCCAATTTCCTGTTTATGATCTAATTCAGAGAAGGAGCGAATCAAGAATCAATCAGTGTTAGACAACATTTCATTTTACACCGCCAAAAGAGTATTAGAAGTGACTTGATTTGAAGGCCCGTCAAGGATACAATAAATAGGCCTATCAAAACATATCTGGTGTTTTATTGTGCCGCCAATTACATTTCATCATAGTGATAATGGGTACAATGATAGATAAGGTTTGATAGTTGTCCATACTGTGCCACAACAACACTAAAATAATAAAACTTTGTGTGTTCATTTAGGAATAAGAGAATTTAAGTTGACACTTAAAACTTACATTGCTTTGTAACAAATTATCATTATATGTGCAGTAATTGGTGAAGTCTGTGTAGGTTCTCATTTACCCCGGTCATCATTCTTCACGGTAGGTCTTCTACGTTTCGTCTCTCATCCAAGAGACTTCTTAACTGAGGAAGTCTCTTGGATGAGAGACAAAATGTTTTCAAAAGAGCTAAACTAGTCCAGCTGAACCGAGAAGAATTACCAAGAAGTAATTGGTAAAAGCAATTTTGTTACTTTTAAGAGACGTAACATGTAACTGACAAAGTTTAACTAATGTACACAACACTAAATAAATGTAATCAAATGCACTCAGAAAATAAGACATGAAATGAACGAAAGACCCTGATAATGCTGAGTTCTTAAATGTTCACTACATTCAAAGTTAATCTGGAAGTATAGTAATGTGCAAAAGTTTTGGGCCCCCTTTGTCTCTGAGGGCTGAAATGAGCATACATATTTACCTCTCATTCCCTTTTCTTCACATACAAGAAAATACAGGAAATATGTGCACAGCCTTAAAAGAAACACAAAAACGGATATAAATGGATTTTAAAGGTTAAAGTCAGAATTTTGTGTGACCCCTGACCCCATGAAAAGAAGCTGCACAAACAGTTAGAAACATCTGACGTGTTAAATGAAATCTGACATATATATTAAAAAAAAATCAGAAAATTAATGCAATAAATCTCATATTGTCTGAACAAAAGGGTTAAAGGCACGTTAAATGCAAAGGGAGGTCACACAAAATGCAACCGCTTTGGTTTATAGAAGCTGCTTTCCCTCAAACTTTAATTTCCATTGTTGTACATACTTCACACATTATATCCAGATTGGATCTTAATACAGAGACTGAAAAATGCACATGTGTGGTCGTTACAGCTTTACTAAACCAACAAAACTAATGTTAGACAAGAACTTTTACACAGTATGAGGATGAGATGAGACAGACCTTTATTAATCCCACTGGAAATGTTTGGAATACTCATGTTGCTCATGAAAACAACTAACAACGTTATAAATAAGTATATAAAAATAAAACAAAAAACAAAACTGCAAAAATAACTAGACCTCCCAATTCCAAAAAAGTTGGGAAGCTGTGAAAAATCTAAATAAAAACTAAATGCAATGATTTCAAATACCATGACCCTGTTTACTTTTTTCAATTGAGCAAATGTACCAGTTTACAAAAAAAAAAAAAGTTAATTTTTGGTTTGATGGCAGCAACACTTCTTCAAAAACTTGGTGTGAAGCCATGTTCATGACTATGCAGCATCTCCTCTTCATTTAACAACAAGTTTTTTTAACCCATAAAGACCCAAACAGCCATTGGCAACCAAAACCATCTACTGATCTAAACTGTTTAATACCTGTTGATCCACTAATCCTATCAATACATGTAAATAA
>JAPQRP010000003.1:11025561-11045497 GCA_037367295.1 Apogon hyalosoma
CCAGTAAAACCCATGGAGTTGGATCAATGACAGTGGATGGAGACACTGGGTTTATGTTCAGTTAATGATATATTTTGCTAAAAAAAAAAAAAAAAGTCACTTTTTCTTCAGTTTTCACTGTTTTTTGTATAATAACCCTTCATTTTAATTTGATCTTTTTATGATCATCTATATGATCAGTAAATTAAATATAGTAAAATACCTGATTTTCACTGAAAACCAGCAAAATACAGAGGATAATATTAGATTAAATGGTGACAAATTGCTTAAGAAAAGTTAAAATAGGGTGAAAAATACATTTGGGAACTGCCACAAAAGTAGCACTGGGTCTTTATGGGTTAAATGTGTTTTTGTCTGACAAAGGACTCTACCTGCCAAAGTGTCTTTTTGTTGTATTATTTTATTTCTACTTTGAGACTTGCACATCATTGCATTGTGTTAATATACACATTTTACACAGTGTCCCATCTTTTTTGGAATTAGGATGCGTTGAATAGATAAATTGCATGAAAAATAAGCAAAGTACGACAGAAACTAAGGAATAATACAAATTGGATATCACTGAAATCTCATGATAAATACTGTTGTGAATGCTGTTGACAATGATAAATAAACCTGATGTCTGAATATTGTGCTAATAATGATGTTGAAGAGCCGTTTTTGCTCCTGACAGTATTGTTCATATGTTTGCGTTTAAGTGTCCGTGGTTCTTGGTTGTGATTAAGATCATGGTCAAATAGTCTCACTGCGAACACATGCACACAAAGACACACACAGACACACACTCCATCCTCCATTTTTAGAGGACTTTACAACCCCCCCAGTGCATGATCTACTCTCTGGACATGTGTGTAGCAGTGTAATTTTCACTCTTTCCTCCTGAATCAGGACACCCCTACATGCACACACGCACGCACGCACACACACACACACACACACACACACACCCGCACGCACGCGCGTACACACACACACACACACACACACACACACACACACGTACACACTATTCACCCTGAATTCTTGGATAATTTTGGTCACTTTTCACCCTTGGCAGAGTGCTGTACAAATGACAGAGGCAGAGCAGGCCTCGCAGCTGTGTTTCTGAGACCTCACCCACCCCCTAAAAGGTACCCATACACACACGCATGCACGCACGCACGCACGCACGCACACACACACACACACACACACACACTTGTTCAGACGTACCACCTACTGGCACAGCATTTGAGAAAAGAAGACTGTGGTTACTTCACTATTATGTCCTGTGACTATTGTGTGTGTGTGTGTGTGTGTGTGTGTGTACATGTACGTATGTGTGTGTGTGTATGATTGTCTCTTTCTCCTTTATCTCGTTCTCCCCATGTCTCTCTCTCTGCCCCCTCCCTCTCCCTCTCCTGTCCTCCTCCTCTACGATCCTTCTTCCTCGCCATGATTTCACAGACCTTCACTTACTCCATTGTGCAGAGAAACAAAAAATAAAAGAAACACAATCGCCTTGTCCTCGTTCTCATCTTAATAAGCAGCTCCAAGTTTGATAATTACACGTTCAGCCCGCCGCATGAGTTTCTATGCAGTGTTCACATCAGGGAGAAAGCCATTGACTCCGCTGTTGAGGGGAGCAACTATTAGGAATGACTGACAACTGTCCCCCTCCCCCTTTAGTCAGGGAGGCTGTGAAAGTGAGAACAGCGTAGATCAATTCTGTCTCCTCGTAAGGGGAGCGTGTCCCTGAACGCCACCATGTAACCATTGAAGCAGCCAGAAGACCACATACGTTGCAAGGCCCTTAATCCATTCCATAACCTATCGGCATGTGCTGCCGATTAATGGGGGTTTCTGCGGAGCAAGCGCCGAGGAGACGGCCAGACTGAGGGTTTTCTTCTATGGCGGAAGCCAATCTGTTTAGGATTAGGGGAATAACTGGTGTGGCTGACACCGAGGCATCCAACAAGCAGGGCTGAGAAGAAGAGAGGGGAAGAGGAGAGGGAAAAGAGGAAGGAGTACAGGGAATGTGTTGACAGGGAGTTGATTGTGTTTTGGCAACTGGCTTGGTTATTGGTGATGGTTTGAATCTGTAACTGTTGATTGTCTTTGGAGTCCAAAGTCTGAGAACCATGTGTGATAGTTCACTCCTTTGCACCATGTTTAGGAGGCATCCTGCTTTTTCTGTGTGAAATTCCATCAGTACTGTTCAATATTGGTCGGCTCATTTGCATTTTGGTTGATTACCAGCTGATTAAAACCCATTCATGAAGGAACAATCTTATCTCAGATCATCTAAATAAAAGAAACCCTGTTCTCTTCTCTTCTGTTTCCAGACTGTTTGAAGCACAGACATACCTTATCTGTCTCCTCCACACAGAGAGGCCTTCTTTTGTGAACCAGTGGCCCACTCAGCCATTATGGTGGCAATCTTGATGATTAAAGACCCGTGGAACAAACTGGGCTACCTGTTGCCATGATGTCATGTCTCGTCTAGAGCAACTGCAATGATTAAGATTTAAGGCCATTAGTGAACTTTACTGGATGCTGTTTGTGGAAAAATATCAATTAGCTCTTGGCTACAAAAACTCAGTTTATGTTTTGGATCTGAAGTTTTGGCTCTCGGTGAACATTAAGAGGCATATATAGGTGCAACTGTTGATTTTTTTTTTCACTTGAGGATGTATAAGAAACAGCTGTTGCCTAAAACCACAGTATTGTATTGAGACTCAAAGCAACCAATTATCACACTTGAATTAAGAGGATAAGCTCTTGAACTCTTGGCTCTCAGTGCAGTGGTAGATGTCTGGGTTTGTGTTCCACATCACAGTGCCATATTAATCAAACAGAGCAGAGTTACAATCGGTTTTTGGAAGAGGGTACTTTTGAATTTATGAAGACTCTATTTCAAGCATTTTCCAATTGATGTTCCTGTCTTCACAATTAATTAAGCACAGTAGTGACATAAAATCTGTCAAATTTTATTAAACATTAAAAAATATAGCAGCAGCAGCAGCAGCTCTGAGTCAGCTGCTGTGTTCAGCTTCAAAGTGTATCTGCTTGGCGTGAGCTAAATGTTTTGTGAAGATTGCTCTTGCTGTAAGCCAAAAAAAAGCAGAAAAAGAGACCTTTTTATTTGTTTGTTTTCCTAATAAAAACTTTCCAGAAAGGATTACTTAGCAAAATGCTAAGGTGGTAAAATGCTGCAAAAAACCCACATGTAGAGTCACTTGCAAAAATTTGATGTAAAACACTGTCAACTTTTAGTTTAAGATGTTCAATATATAACATTTACCTCCACTTGAAGTGTCTGTCCACAAAGTTTTGATGGAGCATGTGTTGTGTGAGGAGTCTGACATTTGTTGTTGTTAGCGATCTACAATTTTAAGCTAAACTCTATGTTGTCTGTCCATGCTTACAGACTGTACACTACTTTCCTGGCAATGTAGAAGATGCTCCTCTGCAGCAACAGGTGTGCAATCAGAAAAACGCCACCACAAAAAGTAAACTCCTGTTCAAGGGCTTAAAACAAACCATGTTTGCACACAAAATCTGGAGCAAGGTTTGATGTGTGGTTTATATTTCTTACAAGGTAGACATTTGGGCCATTTCTCAGGAAGTAGATTGAACAATCTCTAACAGTCTAGAGCCTAACCCTCAATGGGATGTTGAAACTCAGAGTTTTTGGTTTCAGAATAGCTGATCAGACTTGGAACAGTCAAGTATGCTAACTCTGAGTTAAATGCATGACAGGTGAATGAAAAAATACATTATCAATCAAACTAAGAGGTAATGATTCCCCATTGCAATGTTAAACATAATGTGCTGCACACTTTTAATACTCCTCAGCCAAATATAGTGTAAGGTTCTATTGAAAGTTATGAATTTAGATTAGATTTAGATTAGATTGTCTTTGTGTAAAACGTATTGCATACATATTTATATTTGAAAGTACTTAGATATTATAACTGCACAAGGCCATTTGACCTTGAAAAAGTAGGTTTAGGTCAGCTATTTTCAATAGGCTTCTGTTCCATCCCAAGATGCATCCACAGTATAAATTTGGTGCAGATATGTCAATGCATTCTATAGATAATGTGATTATGTCGTTGAATTGACAGATAGACAGACAGACGGATGGACAGATGACAGAACGATTACAATACCCCTCAGCTAAGGGGTAACAACTGCGCATTTGTCTAAAAAAAAACCTTGCATCTGTACCAAACAGAGCTTAGCCCAGTCAAAATAATCATTATGGTGATGATCATTACTTATTCAATAGTAGTCTTTCATTCTTTGCCACTGGTTTCAAGAATGCATTATGATTTATTTCAATCTGACAAGACCCAAAAGCAGGATGGTCCTCAACGTAACAATAAGCCACAGACTGAAACTGCATTTGTTAAAAGCAGTTTAAAACATCTTGTTAAGGCTGAACACATTATCATTATGTGGCTTTGTGTGTGTCATTCCAAAAATGTTCACACGAGAGTGAAATATGCATTCTCTGCATCTTGTTTCATCATTTTGATATCTCCTTGCGACAATAACCACTTCCATGTGTGCACAATTACGCATCCAAACCGTTTGCACCTCCATTTGAGACATGTTAAATATAGACGCAGTTTCTATCAGCAAAATTGCTTTTGGGTTTGATAAATCACTTTGCGTGTGCTAAATTAATATATTTACATTTTCTCCTCCCAGCACATGCCCTATTGCCTGTAAATGCCTCATACTGCATATTCATTGTGGCAAAGTACTAACTGGATGCAGACGTGTTATTTTGCACCTTTGAAAGATGCAATCCTTAGTGCGCACTGTTAGTAAATTAGTTTGTACATTTTTTTTGCATGTGCAATGAGTTTGCATACGTTTTAATACATGCAAACCTTTAGTAGATCCGGCCCATAAACTGCTGTGCTTCATTTCATTTTAGAGGCTGAGGCAGAGGCTGTGGTTCAAATTAATTGTTACAGTATATAATCATACTTTATTATTAACCTAACTCTTATAATGACAATATTATTTTGGTAATACATACTTACATACTTTTACCTTTTTCCACTGGCATCACTCTGAATCCAAAAGGGGAAAGTGACCACTAAGAAATCACCATCTGCCACTAGACTGACCACTGGAGAATCAACTACTGCAACTATCAGCCACTTTTTTGCTGCCAAAAAGTGAATGTCACCACCTTCTGTTAAACTGAAGTGTGTGGATCATGGATGTATCTGCACTTTGGATATGACCTGTCATATCATCTGTATGAAAGAGGAAAAGTGGCCAATCAGAGAGCTCCATTCAGACAGCAGGAGGAGGCAGGAAGTGACTCAGAGATAAACTCAGCTTACTTTGTGAAACCAAAAACTCTGTTTCTCTCATTTCGGGGTTAACAGACTCACATTTTGCACTAATCCTGCTTTGTGAAACATGATGCCTTTCCTTTCACACAACAATTTTGGGAGCAGACTAAACAGCTTTGCATGATATACGTTCATCCTGCCATCATCGTCAAGGTATATATACTTGGCATTGATCACTTCAAGGATGGATGTGCATGTGACACCATCATGGTGACCCAAACTGAGACCACCCCTTTAGGATGGACCAAAGATTGGCTGTTTGGTCCACACTGGGGAGGTTTCTCACCTGAAAATTTTGTTCAGATCTAAATGAAAATCTCAAAATCCAGATCAAATGAGCTACGTATTAAGTGCACCCTGTGTCTATTGAAGTCTGATGGAGAAAGCATCAAGTGTCTTAATATTTAAGACCCTTCCTCATTAATGTAATATTAACCCCTAAAGACCCAGTGCTGTTTTTGTGTCAGTTCCCAAAAGTTTTTTTTCTCTATTTTTAACCTTTCAGAAGTGATTTATCACCATTTACCCTAATATTATCCTCTGTATTTTGCATTTTTAAGTGAAAATCAGGTATTTTCCTATATTAAATGTACTGATCATGTTGATTGTTCATTAAAGCTCAGATTAAAATTGAGGGTTATTATATCCAAAACAGAAAAAAACTAAAGAAAAAGAATATTTTTTCTGCAAAATATATCATTAACTGAACATAAACCAAATGTCTCCATCCACTGTCGTTGATCCAACTCCATGGGTTTTACTGGTGAATCAATGTTGTAGAAGATGATGGTGTTTCCACGTTCACTCCGGAGCCTCTGAACGTCCAAATAGGTCATATCTGATGACCATAAAAAGATGACAAAATGCATTTTACACCAATTATTTACATGTATTGAAAGGATTAGTGGATCAACAGGTATTAAACAGTTTAGATCAGTGAAGGATTTTGGTGGCTGGATTTTTGGATCTTTATGGGTTAAGGCGGCTGTCCTTGCCCCTTGACTCCATTACAACTTTTGCACAATCACAAATGAATGGTACATATTGTCCTAAATATTATGCCATAGACAGGACCTTATAATGTGAACGTAGCTATTTCTTGGAGGTGCAAGCATGGAAATCATTTCACTCGACAAAGAATCTCCATTTGGTGAGCATTGCACCACTTTGGCAGGTGCATACAACTGTTTGTATCAGTGAAGATAATTTTCTGAGCAGTGACTGGTTGAGGCACAGAACAGCAAGTTATTATACTGTCTATGCATTGAGTTGTAAACACCATCTTTGCATATAATTAGCCTCATAGCATAACTGCCTAAGTCATATTTTTTAGGATGTAGCCAATGATGCAAAATGAAGCAGCAGTGTTAGGAAAGTAAAATTATGCAGACATGACAATTTGGTCAAAAATATGGCTTAGGCAATTATGCCATGAGGTTAACAATATCTTGGTTCTTATAACTACTCCTTGGGTTGCAAACATAAGGTCAGGGAAGGAAAAGCATAGAGACTTTTCTAAACACTAAAAAACTTTTGGACACCCTAACACTATCACTGGAGCTGTATTTCCTCAAGTCATTTATGTTCAGTGCCCTGTTCTATGGACGCCTGTCATCTTTGATCCTGAAGAAGACTTGCTGTTGTAAGAGAACTGCTTCCAAACCCTGTGTCTGACTGTTAAGAACGACATCTCGCACAGAGATTGTATTTCCAGCTCAGTTCTGCAGATGTTCAATAAAACTCTTTTGTTAAAGTCATTGCAAGCCTGCCAACTGTGATGGCTGGGACACCATTTATGATGAACAGTTCTGTCTGCGGGAGCAATCTCACAGGGAATGACGTTCAGGCAGAAGAAGAACAACATATGAGGAGTACAATGTCATGTTATTCTTTATACAGCACCCACTAACAAAGGCAGAACTACCATGAACTGGAGGAAGTGGAAAAGCCTGGTGGCCCTGTGTGAGTTCCACTTAAATTCCCTGACAGTCAACCATGAGAGTGAGAGAAAGAGATCTTTCACCTAAAACTGAAACTTTAACCCCTTGGAGACTATTGTCATGAATTTACCTCAATATTCCACTGGTCATGGATCAGTTTCAAAGCTCTGTTTCAGTAATGATTTTATTAACCCATAAAGACCCAAACATCCACCATCGACCAAAATCATCTACTGATCTAAACTGTTTAATACCTGTTGATCCACTAATCCTATCAATACATGTAAATAATTGGTGTAACATACAGTTTGTCATCTTTTCATGGTCATCAGATATGACCCATTTGGACGTTCAGAGGCTCTGTAGTAAACGTGGAAACACCGTCATCTTCTACAACATTGATTCACCTGTAAAACCCATGGAGACACTAGGTTTATGATCAGTTAGAGATTTTGCTGTAATTTGTTAACACAATAACCCGCAACTTTACTCTGAGCTTTTATGAACAGCTATTAATAGTTGTTATTATTATTATTATTCTGATACAGAGTATTTGGATCTGTGCAATAACCATTTTTATATGTTTTTAGCTGTGTTTATGTTTTGTTTCTGTTCATGTCTTTTTTTGACTCTGTGTCTCAGGGAAGCACACAAGAATTCCAGTGTACCTATACTGCGATGTATCTGTGCAAATGGCAAATAAAGTCTGTTCTGTTCTATTCTATTCTATTCTATTCTATTCTATTCTAGCTATGTGACTAGAAAATTAAATATTAGAAAATGCATGATTTACACTGAAAAACATAAAATACAGAAGATAATATTATGATAAATGGTGATAAATCCCTTAAGAATGGTTAAATATGGAGAAAATTTCATTTGGGAACTGAGACAAATGTTACACTGGGTCCTTATGGGTTAATTTCATTACATTCTATTACTTTTGGATCACTGTTTTGTTTGGACTATTGACTGCAGGAACTGATCAACATTTGTTTAATTATTATAATAAAAATTATGCCTAATGTCATTAATTTGCATCATAACTATTTTATGTGTTATATTCAGATTAACAATCTACATTTAATTAATTTTATACAGGTGTAACTAAATTTAGGCAGTAAGGGGTTAAGCTGTCCTGTGTTTTATATTGTTTTTGTTTTCTGAAAGCATATATATGTGTGTGTGTGTGTGTGTGTGTGTGTGTGAGTGTGTGTGTGTGTGTGTGTGTGTGTGTGTGTACAGTAAACTTAAGTGAATGATTATGGAAAGCAGGAAAAAGAAGAAAAGGGTTGTGGGAGGAATGCAAACAACTATTCAGCAGAAAGGTTGTTACAGGTTCATAGAGAAACACACTCCAGCCCTTATGAAGGCCCTTTGATAACACAGCCGGTTTCCTCACATCATCATTTGGGTTGATTAGACGTATTCAGCCGTCCGTCTGCTGTCCGTCTGCCCTCCATCACACTTTTCTACAGTTTTACCTCCACCTCTGACAGTCCTCTGTGAATGGATGAACTGACAACTATAACACTGCTAATTTATTTGTTCCCTTCTGTTGTTTATCACTGAATGACTTCCTCTTCCTCGTCCACCTCCTCACATGTGCCCTCGTCTTGCTCACATGGAAGCAGCCTCTTCTCTTTGCCTGCAGCCTCGGCCTCTGAAGTACTCCTCTGAGAGATTCCACCAGACACCCAGACCCACACTCTTAATGCAAATGTGCAAACACACTTGAACTGAAAAATCTAAGAGCTTGTGGCCTTCGGAACATTTTTTTTAACACTAACACAAGCACACACAGTATGTAACACAGATACCTTTGCATGAAGCTTAGACACACAACAAAGCACTCACCTTCTCCTCCCTCGCCCTCCGTCCTCCCTCAGGTTTGTGTTATTTTTGGCTCCAGCTGGGACATATGTCACTGAAGAGTGCGTGTATTGCCTGGTTAATTAGGGCTACCTCAAAGCAGGCATAAAAAACGGAGGACATATTTATTAGGCAGCATTTTAGCTGCTTGTCATGAGAGCGTGTCAGTGCTGTAAAACAAAGTTTGAATGAGTGAGTCAGAAAATGTTCTCTAACACCGCTTCCCTGCTGCTCATGGAGAGATTGACATTTCAAGCTTCTTTGCTTTAATTCACAAATGCAACCTTGTGCTCTACATGCATGCTCAAAGAAGATGTATCCATCTCCCAGTAGTATTTATTTGTTGAAATCAAGTAGACAGAGAAATGTTTGTCCCCTGGTGCTTGCTGTATATATCTTTTGCTACAGCACAGGTACAACAGGCCTGGGTAATGTGTGATAATTTACGACGGCCATTTGAGGTGGTTATGTAAAAGCAGACTTGTTTAATTTTGCACTGAAAGCTAATAAATCCCAATGGTAGCGTGAGTTAGTGCAGCTCTAACTGTTGTTGTGATGAAAATTAGTTACACCCAGTGGGTGTTGATGAGTCAATTTGCACTAAAATTATGCAGTCCCTACACATATATTTCTTCTTTATATTTAGGAGGTTCTAATGCCTTGCTTAATGGCAATGCATTTGCCTGTCTACAGTGAGAACTGAACCAGCCATTGCTCAGTATTTGGTATTATACTGTCATGTATGAAACACAACATTTTCCTGTGGAAAAAAGCAAAGTGTTCCCTTTTCACTTTCTTTTTGAGGGCTGCTTGGCTTATGTAAAATGCAAGAGCATCTATTTTCCTTTTCTTTCCCCCTTAAGTGAAATTCCAGAAAGAAGTAGTCCATCTAAGGAAAAACAAACATCTGCCACTTGTATTTTTAACCCCTCTGTGCGACACCGATGTAGCATGTCCCACACAAGCTCCTTTGTCAACAGTTTGTCTTCCAGTAAACACAAAGCCTATTGTTTTTGGTCATGTACAGAGTATTTTGGCTACTTCACACCTGCCATTCATATCTATCTCAGCCTGTCCATTTAATAGTGTGAAGGGAGGGCCTTTTTCTTCCTGTGAACTACACTCATTTCCCCAGTGAAAAGACAAATACGTGATTGTCCAATTTACACAAAAGACCAACCACCTACTAATTGTTCCCACAGATTTATGAACAGAAAAAAGATCTATTCTCATTCCCATATTCACTCCAGTTTCATCTTTTCAGCTTGAACTATTCAAATTTTTGTACCGAACAACAACATAATACCATAGCTGTATCATCGTCTTTGTATTGTATGTCTGTGAAAGCTCCTTTAACACAGCAGTGTGAGATGGTGGATTCAACAGTTCAGTTTTCATGCCTCTTAGCCCACAGAAGAGTGGGTTGTGGTGAGGAGTTAGGGTGCCAACAGTGGCCATGTGATAGGCATTACCTCAGAGCAAGGGTCCATCAACATGATTACACGTTAAGAGCTTTTTAATGCTCATTAACACTTCTGGCTCCTCTCGGGTCTTGGTTTAAATCCTAGACTACATCTCATGTTGGCTGTAAATAAGCCTTACCTGATACATAAGAAATTACAAGTATGTTCTAGTAAAACCGTCATAACAGAATGTCACTTGTGATGTGTAAATCATTGAAAATATGGAATGAAACTTTACATATTTGTAAAGGTCTGTGAGTTATAAGAACATGCTACACTGTTTAGAAATGATCCAGACACTCTTGAGTCATCATAAAACTGATTTATTGTGCTGCTGCTGGTATTTATTTAAAACCATTTAACAGTTTATTACACAATGAGGTTAATCCCTAACTGAGAGACTGAATGAACATTCACTGAAAGCTATAAATGGGGTTTTAGAGTATATTCAGTTTGTGTTTACTGTAGGTTTTACTTATATTTAAAGGTGCAATATTTAACATTTGCACATGTGACTAAGTGAAGTTTGTGTTGGAGTCTGTGTTGTTCTAGGCACTTGTTTATTAATGTTAACTGAATCCATTAGTAAGCTAATAACAAAAGCTAGTGTTGCCTGCAAGGGGCAAAGACAGTCTGTCATTTGTTCATTAGTAATTCTGGTCTCATTTGCTTATTGCTTTGACTTACTGCTCCATTAACAAGGTTTCAGGTCACATGTCTGCTATGTCAGACTTTGAGAAGTGTCATTGACAGCTCATTCATGTGCCAAGTAGGACTTTCAGAGCTTCTTTTAATTACATAAATCAGCGTCCTTGTTGACAGACAACTCCACTCTAATTATGGTTAATAAGTTATAATAAAGGGTGGCATGGTGGTGCAGTGGTTAGCACTATGGCCTCACAGTGAAAAGGTCTGTGGGCCTTCTCTGAATGTACTCCAGCTTCCTCTCACCATCCAAAGACATGCACCTTGGTAGGTTAACGGGTGAATCTAAATCTCCTGTGGGTGTGAATGTGGGAATCAATGTCCTTTTGCATAAGTCAGTGTGATGAACTGGTGACACATGCAGGGTGTACCTGCCTTCGCCTGGTGGTAGCCGAGATACAGTCCAGCATCCCTGTGACACTCACAAAGACCAAGTGGTTGAGAAGATGGATGGATGGTAGCTATAATCAAAAAGGCTATCAAAATACTTTGTTCTGCAAGCATTTGATGAAGTTTGCAATCTATACTGTGTCATGAAGCATTTAGCATTTTCTTACCCATCCGCTTTACAATAATGCCACAAAAATTCAATCTCAGTTTTTTCAATGTCATAGATGACTTATGATTTTAACTGATGCATTTTTAGCCACATGAACTTTTAAAAAAGCATCAAAAAGTAACTGTATAATGGTATATTTAACTGCTGAAACACATTCACAATTAAAATATTACAAGAAGCAAAGAGTTTGCATTTAAATTTTTTTTAAAGAAAGTTTCATTTGAGATTTATGCATCTTTATCATTTTTAGACAGCAAAACATCCATTAATTGAATCAGTTTGATACATTTTGCAACCCTACTTCTTACACTCCCCAACTCTGCCTTTTTGTCCATATACACTTACTTCTGGCTTCAGAAAGTCAACATGGCAAAGGATAAAACTGCTGCCCTCATAACTACAATCCAAAAACCAGTCAGTGATATCACAGTAGATCTGTCTAGTTCTTATATCCAGTCTATGGTTGTATACAGCTACCACTGCTGTGGCCCAGAAGAGAGAACAAGGATTGAAACATAAATCATTTAACATGTAAATTTCTCTGGACACTACATTTTGCACATGTCAATCAGGGAGCTTTTTTCTGCTAGATTTAATATTGTGTTGTTATTGAGATTACATGCATTATCAAACATGGTTACTAGCACTGATGTAATGGGTTTGGCCCACAAAGCAATTGTTAGTGTAGCCTACACTGCTGTAATAGACTTACAGATAGGTTTTCCACCTTGCGTGCATGCATGAATGTGATTATGGTGAAAGCAGCGTGATCACCCACTAGAATTATACGTAGCTTTATTACACCGTTTAAAATTATTACTCTTCTCTTAATTTTATGAGGCAATGTCTAATGTTTCACTCTGGTTTTCTCCATTCCATTTGAACTTCATAGGTCCTATAGCTGTGGCACTTTAGGATTGATAATTTGATGATATGTACAGTATAAGAGAGAAAATTACATCTATTTTTGTCACTGACTTTAACAGAGAGTTGCTATTTCTTGTAATGACTAATTGTGCTATTCTTCCTGTTAAAATCTCCTTTATTTTTTTCTGTGGACATGACACTGCTGTCATGAATTGGTTTATTGTAGCTACTGCCAGACTCTAAAAAACTATGACTAAGGGCTTATCCCAACCAAAGTATTGGCTGAGCTAATCATGGGTTGCTAAACAAAGACTTGATAGCTGGTGTATTTATGAATGTGCAAAGTCACAGCAGGACTATGTTTAAATAGGTAGTTACACTTTTTACTCTATGACTCAAAGATTTATCACGTCAGCTGTGGACAAATCAAGGCTTTATATATAACTATGCATGATTTGTGTGAGTATCTGTGAGTAGGGTATTTTGTGATTGCAGTGTGTCTGTGCATCATTTCAGCCCAAAATCTCACTTTCTATGTCTACAGGACAGAAATCAGGACAGATTGCGTATATTTGATAGATGGAGGAACTTTAATGGTTTTGAAACCAGTACTTTGCGACACCATATTGGCTTTTTTTAGAGGAGCAAAAGAGGAGGAGCTAGAGACCAGCTAAAGCTACTGCTAGCTTACTGATAAAGTAATTTTACAGTCTTGTTAGTGGAACCTATGAACTACAACTACAGTGGAGCTGTCTGTCAAAAAAACAATTGCTTTATTAAGTAAATCTAAATTCCAAAAATCCAACTCAGCAGGTGAGCAAGCTGTCTTACAGATCTGTCAATCAAACTTCAAATCAGACATTTACTTCCTCTATTTACCATCAGATCTAACTAATGGAGGGAAAATTTAAAGATGGACCACCAGATCGTTTATTAGAGATTCCAAATAAAATAACTGAGAAAAAAATATTGAGCAAATATTTCTGGAGAAGTTCAATGTAAGTCAGTGGGATTCAGGGCTTTTTGGAGCCACACCCAGCTGTTTTACAACTTTAATATAGTTCGGTATTAGCTTTCTTTTGGAGCTGAGGTTGGTGCCCAAAATACACACAACAGTGAGTTCAAATAGGAACCTGAGATTATGTGCGTAATGAGGCACCTTAAACACTGAGATGGACCACGTTTATACTGACTGACCCACATAGGACCGTATGATTGTATTCTTTAATGTTGAGGTATTGTTTTCTGGTTGTCTGTTTTTGGTTTTTTTTTTTTAGGTTGTTTTATTTTGCTTTTATATATTGCTGTCATTTAGGTTACAGACTTCATATCTTTTCATACACAAAGGTGTGTCATATGCATGTAACTTGTGACTGAAAAAACTTAATAAAATAAGTTTTGAAAAACAAAACAAAACAAAAATACAGTGAGCTCAAAAACGGGCCATTTTTCCACTGCTGGTTTCAGCTCGACTCACCTCAACATCGCTCAGCTTCAGTTTGGCCTACAGAGCACTACATGTTTCCATATGTGGGTGTACCTCTCCTTTAGTGTAGCTGGTCATCATAGCAACACACCATAAACGATTGTGCTGTTATCTTGAGCATGACTGCAGCCAAGAATGCAAAACCTAAAACTGTAAGTCCATTATGAAACATAATATTTACTTTTTTTTTCAATTGAGAACATAGTTGTTACACTTAAAATCTGTTGTTATTAAGATAGCTCCTATTTGCACCAACATTGTGGAGATTTCTTGCTAGCTTGTCTTGGTGTCCCACTTCACAACATGATTACACAAGATATAAATCAATGTAACATGGCTCTCAAAGGAAGGTGATAAAATTAATACTATCTGAGAGTACCTGGTGGTCCCTGCTCTGCCTGTGCTCAATGAAACACTAAAAATGCCATGTCGAGATGGAGCCAGTCAAATTGTGATAGTGACAGTGGAGAAGCAGCGCTAGAAAGCTTTGGAAGTTGCTTTGGACAGCAGTGATCTTCAAAACTTGTTTTAGTTGAAGAACCTAAAAATCAATTTTAAATTTCCTCTGGATCAAATTTCCAAAACACATCATGAACTGCCATAATGTCTACATTTTTACTAAGTTCCTGCTGTCAAGACAATGTTAAATTAAATGCAGTTTGCTCTAACATTGGACTGTCAGTCATGGATTACCTACTTCTACTGCTGAGAAATAATGTTAGCTAGCTACTATTACACACATGAAACAAACAATTCAAATGCTAATGCACATAGGCACACGATTGAAATCTTTTACATCAGTTTTGTTTTTATTTTTTTGACAAATGACATTATTATTTACGTAACTCCTCCAGCGAACTCTCTTTTCCTATCTTAATAAAAATGGATCCACACATTATATTATTATACTGTATATAAGACAATTTGTGACCTGATAAAAACAGCTCTGTAACCTTTAATGCAGACCTGAAATTTGGGAAAATCAGGAAAACAATATCACAAAATGCACTTATAAATAAAATATTCTCACATTTTATTCACTAAATACAGACATAGTTATCTTTTTTCTTTTTGATATTTTGACCATTAACTATTGAAAAAGACCGACATTAAAAATTCATATCACTCTACGAAAATTACCTTCAATTTTCTGAAAGCTCAACCAAGTCTTAAACCTGATCTCTGTGCAAACAACCATGTAACAACATTACAATACACTCCATCACCAGCTGTTAGTTTCTGTGATTTATGAATCTGAGGTTTTCATCAAACAGTGGTTGAGTTGAACATTGATGCAACCTCTCCTTCAACCTCCTTACAAATCTACCTCCAGTCTTTATTAATTTGATTAATTGATAACACAGCTGAGTTAAAGCTATGTTGCTGCAGATTATTTATTCAATGCCAAGGTGTAACATATTATTGAAAAGCTGAGGCTGAAAAATGGCAAAGGGACACACTGGTTTGTTTTGGCTTAGAAGCCTTGTTCCATTCAACAAAATGGGTTTGCAGACTACTGGTGTGGAGCCGCTCTCTTTTATTTGACTATGTGCCTCACTGTGAGAAAGGAAAAAATGGCTTTGTGTAATCACCAACCAGCCATATGGCCCAAAAAAAAAAGAGAAGAAAAAAAATGTTGGCAACTGTTTTTTGCGCAGAACATTAAAAAGAGAGCAAGAGAGAGAGAGGCAGAGGGAGACGTTTCTGACCGCAACTCATAAACCGCACTTTATTTAGACTGGCGTGCACCCATTATTTGTTCACAGGGGCTTTCAGTCAGTCTGAGGGAAATATGTTCCAGCATCTGGGGGGGAGGAGAGGTGAAGCGGTGATGGAGGGAAAGGAGTGATGGAGGAAAGAGAGAGAGAGAAAAATAGAGAGAGAGAGAGAGAGAGAGAGAGAGAGGAGGTGGGATGAACTCTTGCCAGGTGTCGGCCGTTGCCATGGTGTTCCATCAGGCGACTCCATTGCGGCTCGGCGGGCTCATCAGTGACTGAATGCCAATGGGAGGGCATTCTCTCCATGGAGAAACCGAAAGTGGCTCTAAAGCGCCAGGCTCAAACCTGCCTCCCTCTTCCTCCCTCCTCCTCCTCCTCCTCTTCCTCCTCCTCTTCGCTGCCACCCATCCCACCCTACAGGAATGTATGGACGTGTGATTGACAGGGAGATTCTATATAATGCACTCAAGGCTGACTCTCTCACTTAAGTGTGTCACTGTGAATTTTCCCTGACACATAGTACAGAGCTGAGTATAAAATAGGGCTTGATAATTCCTGTTAGGCGGATGATTTGCTGGTGTGCAGAGTGATTATTATCATTTTATTGTATCCTCCCCAGGCCTCTGTATGTTTTTTGGTGGGGGTGAGCCTTAAGAAAGATGTGCCCCAGCTGCAGCCATTGCAGGAGTATGGGATGTCATTTTTTACATCCTCCAAGCACTGTATGCCTCAAATTCCAAATATCAGTATCATTTTGTCTTCACCACTCTCATGCTGCTACACTATGAATGGTTTACATTATTCTCCTCTCCCACTACCCATGGTTCCTTGCAGTGCTTCCATGTTCATGAATATTATGTGTCATTGTTAGAAATGTCACCATCATCATCATCATTGATACACAAAACAGCCCTATCTCTATTCACCTATATTCCTGTTCAGCAACTACATATTCACAAACTGAATAGGCCTCGCTCGCTGCAACTCTTAGCAACTGTTGCTATGTGTAACATTGTTGAACTCCACCTCTCGCTCGCTCTTCAAACGCGAATGACTAATCCATCACGGAGCACACTGAAAGCTCTTGGTGAGGCCTCTGGAGCCGCTTGACGCCCCCCGTGACCCTCTCCTGGATGTTTCCTCATTACTTTATAATGTATTCACGCTTATGCTTCCATGGCGCTCGCCCTGGCCTCGTAATGGGAGGAAGCAGTGAGCTGTTCCAATGCATACGAGCCCGGCACAATTTGCACTTCATTTTATTAACAAAAAACAGCCAGCCCAGCTTCTGGCGGTGCCTTGCCAAAGCTCACCAGGCTCCAGTGTGCACTGCCGACAAATTTCCTGCAATGTGACGACAGGATAGAGTCTCTCAGCATCAGTGGGGTACCTCCGCTGGCCCCCGGGAGATGCTGTCATTATGCGTGTTTGCAATCATGGGAGCTGAATACCTTGGCTGGAAGTGAGGGAGAGGACTGACAGAGGCAGAGGCAGAGAGGGAAAGAGATGGAGGGAGAGAGAGAGAATGAATGTTTCGGCTCCTCAGCGGTGTTTTGAGCTTTCTGAAATGCATGTGCTATCATAGCAATGTTGTGTTTACCACAGCAGGAGGCAAACACAGAGTCACAGAGGAGAGGCGCGGAAACGCCAGACACAGTAAAATGAGCAAAATACATACATTAGGACTCTCTGTATTCACTACACACAAGCCGAGCAGAGGGGGAAAACTCATTTCAATATAAATGGAAGACAAGCGGGGAGTGTGTGTCTTTATATCAGCTTTTGAACATCACTTTTTTTTTTTTTTTTTTTGCTCGCCGCATGGAAATATCCAGCAGAAGCCCTGAGACGAGTTTTGCTGGGAAGTCAGGATGTCAATGTTAATTTTCTTCCCGTTGCTAAGGAGACTCTCTCACAGAGGCCCTGGTTCCCTCCCCCATGGTCACCGTTCTTTCAGTCAAAGAAGCCTTTCTGTTTCCAGTCTTCTCAGTTGTGCAATCAGACATTGAGGAACATCTCCGCATCAGGCTGCTCTGTGTGGACCCATGGATGGACCCCCACATCTGGAGGGGGTTGTATTGATTTTCATTCGGATGGGTGGGAGTGTAGGTGGGGTGGGGGGGGTGGGTTGGGGGTGGTGGGGGGGGGACATGGTCTCCCCTAGTGAGCTATTCAGAACAGCTACTTTTGCACACAGCCAATCTTCTGCTGTGATTGTCGAGGCTGGTGTTTTGATGGCAGGGTGTAGTAGCTGCTGCTTGTCTTACACAGGAGTAACACGAGCAAGCACTTGAGCCTCTTTAAAATATCAATACCATACCCCCCCCTTGAGCCAGAGACTATCCGGTGGCCACATCAAGAGGAAACTGCTAATGTGACGACAAGTTGTAAGGGAAAAGCATTGTAAACACTAAACATCATAGTCTGTCAGCGCCAAGTCACAAGTGGAAATCACTGACACAAATAGCTGTTGTGTGGCTGCCTCAAAATGATCCCTCTCAGCCTTCATAGTCACCTTTTCCGACTAACATGCTGTGCTAGTTATCATGTAACACATCAGGAGCTTAAGAGGGTTTAGATGATATGTTGTATGGCTTGTGCATGCACTGTCAGGCATACTCCCCCCTCCCCCATTCACCTTAGTAAGCTCACCCCCCCAAGCTATTGCACAGATATGTTAGAGAGTGGGTCATTCAATTACCACATCTCTGTCCACTATCATATTCTGTCTGAGATGCCTTGTTGGTAAAACATTTTCACATTTGTTGAGTCGAAACCAATCAGTCAATCACACACAAAAAAAGGAGTTCCTGGTGTTAGGGTGGAGCTGTATCGCTCAAAGTCCTGATTTCTACTCAACATGAACCCACTCTTATTGTTTTTCTTGTCTATTGGAAAAGCTTTGTTTCCTGCGTTTCCCTGTAAAATTTCAGACACCAGGCTGTTATTTCAACAATCAATACATGTATAAAATAAACTCCAAAGACAGGCAGTATATATTTGAGGGTTTTATTCAACTTTGGAACATCAAGACACAGCCCACAGCCACAGAAATTGCATTACACACATGCATTGTCAGGCTTTAGACATTGAACAGACAAATTTGTATAAATCAACTTTAAACTTTAAATTTTCACTGCCTTTATACAGATTCAGAACACATGCACACGACTACTTGGACATTTCTGTCATACACTTGCCTTTGACTTGGAAATTGTCAAAGCTCTAGGACAAGATCTTTAACTGATTTCTTCTAAGTGCATATGCAGGAAACAGTTGCTGGCTGAGGGGCTAAACAGGGGAAAAGACAAAAATGACAGGGATTTCACCACTGAATCCTTTTAGCAGGCCACTGACACATGAATGAGGGCAAAGAGAGAGAAAGGAGAGAGGAGAGAGCGCGAGGGAGGGAGGGAAGGGAGGGAAAAAAAGAGTAGACAACCAATTTGGGAGTAATGCAACTAAAAACTGACAAGTGTAATTTCATCCATCTGGGCCGATGTGTAAAAAGCGCTGCTCCGAACATTCCCCATGATTCCCCCTGATTGATCTTCCCCCGGTCTGAAACACCTATTATTAGCCACGAGCCTAATAGCACCAGGATGGCTCAGCGCTCTCCCAGGGGCCAATTCTCCGGTCATCTGCCCCTCACTCACCGCAGCTGTGGAAACCAACCAGGGAGAGGGAGGAGAAGGACGGGGGTGGAGGGAGACGGAGGTGCCAAGAGGGGATGGAGGCGTACCTATGTGTGTGGGGGAGGATGAGGAGGAGGAAGGGGGGAAGGAAACAGGGGGAGAGAATGGGTGGCAGAGGGGAGAGAGAGAGAGGTATGGGGTTAGGGAGAGGGAGCAGGGTTGAGGGGAAAGGAAGAGTGGGGTAGAGTGGGTATGAAGAGGGAGATGGAGAGGAGAGAAGGGGACTGGATGAAGAGATGGAGACCAGTGGCTGGACATGGGGTGTGGAGTG
>JAPQRP010000003.1:11060245-11085737 GCA_037367295.1 Apogon hyalosoma
TGTGTGTGTGTGTGTGTGTGTGTGTGTGTGTGTGTGTGTGTGTGTGTGTGTGTGTGAGAGAGAGAGAGAGAGAGAGATGAACAGGAGACATAGGCTACTGTAGTAGTGTGTGTGTGTGTGTGCGTGTGTGTGTGCGCGCGCATGTGTGTGTAAGTGAAAGACAGGCCTGTTTGAGGTTATTACGCACGCTTGAGTGTTGCAAAAATAAATAAATAAATAAATAAAATTCTCAAGTGACCCTTTTCATTGTAATTGTGGACTACTGTTTTATAGAAATTAAACTGAAAACATCAACAGCAGTAAGATGTGGTGCTTTAGATCCAAATGAATATTTCTTTGCGGTATTACTGTGAGTGTGCGCGCGCAGGCTAAAGTGTTTTCAATGCAAATCAGGAAGAGGATTGTGTGTCAGGTGAAAACGGTAACACGCACGGGTCAGTGTGCGGTGTGTGGGGTCAGATACAGTATTGTTTAGTGTGGTGTTTTGTGAGATACAAGTGGGATCCGTGTGTGTGTGTGTGTGTGTGTGTGTGTGTGTGTGTGTGTGTGTGTGTGTGTGTGTGTGTAATGTTTGCGCATATGGCCGGGAAAATTCAATTAGATCCATTTTCAAAATCCGCAATGTTTCTCACAGTGGCACGGTTTGTTTAGCGGTTTTTAGCAGCAGCGGCAGTGCTCCATATTACTGCCTGCTAATAACATGGTGAATTGTGGAGAGGTTTTCTCCCTCTCTTTCTTTCTCCGTTGTTTCTTTTTTCTTTTTTTTATTATTATTGTTATTATTATTATTTTACCCGGAAGGTGGGCTTGCGGCCGGGAGTGGCGGAGCTCTGGAGCCGGTCTACCCCCACAGGAATGCGGATTGTCTCAGATCTCCGTGCCGCCTCTCCACCCCTAAACCCCCCCCCCTCCCTCCCTCTCTCTCTCCTCTCCCTCTCTTCGCCTCCTCTTTGCTGCCATTCAAAGCGGCTAATTGTAGGGGACACAAAGCGAGAGCGACTGCAGACTGTCTGCAGCAAGAAGCATGCGCCTCCTGTACAGACCCACTGAAACAGCTGGAAATATAACGTGGATTGGGAAAAAAGGGCATTCCGGTGATCAAAAGCACAATAATAATAACAATAAATAAATAATAATAATGATAATGATAAGTTGTTACATAAGAATAAAAAGTGCAATATTGTGAGAATTACGCACACCACTATGATGCAAAGCCTACGACAAGAAACCAAAATGCGTAAAAAATTCTACGTCTAACAGGTGCTACTCCTAAAACACACTTCAGCTTCTAAAATTCTCTTTGAAATTCCCAAATCAAAACCTCGTTCTGTAAAAATCATAACACATATACAGTTATTGCACAAACGCCCTGCTCCTGAAACAGATATTCAGTCAATGTCACTATTATCCGGTGGTAATATCCTTCTAACTTGTTGTTTTCTCCGTAAAACATTGACAATAATAATAATAATAATAAAAAAACATATTTGTTTAGTGTCTGTTTAATATAACACAGCTTGGCATTGCAGATCTTTTACGAAAAGGATGAGCTCGGTCATGCAGTGGGAAATATCTTCCAAAAAGCAGATCCTTAGAACAGTTATTAGGATTGACTGCGGGCATAAATCTTGTCTTTAATAGCAGGATAATTATATATCTTAAAAAGAAAAGCTAGAGACAGTAGAAGGTGTTGTGACAAAACCACTGAAATAAGATTTAAGATGCAGGTTCTGTGATTTACAACCTTGTATGAAAATGTCACCTGAGGCTCACGGATAGTATTTACGTCTCAGAGTCTTTGTCTTGATATGCAGCATAAATAACAGAAGGTAAAATAACAAAAAACCGCAGTCAGGCCGGAGGTTTTAAAGTTCCATTGTCAATGTAAACGTTTAATAGTCTTCCAAAATGCAATAAATTACATGCACACATTTACACATTTTACACGTTTTCTCTTCTATGACTGTCATCAAATACATTGCATATTCCTCTGAATTTTGAACACGAGTCCCATAGAAGGAAAAAAATTCTGAAATGAACAACAGGGTTTTTTGTTTGTTTTGTTTTCAATATAACGTCCCCGCTCCAAGAGCCAACGAGTGCTGTATCGAGTTAGGGGTCTGGAGGTGGGAAGTCATGGAGCTGCCAGATGAGGTGTACCATGACGCCGAGTTTTCCAAAAAGTTAGACGCCGTCGTGTTGATGCTTTGTGGCTGTAGGCTGTGCGGCCTGGAGGGCCCCTGTGTGTCCCAAACGGCCGGGGACTGTGGAGAGTTGCAAGCCATGGGGTCGCTGGAGCTCGGGCTGTGCTCCGGTGGAAGCTCCCCGTTTTTCATGATCTTCTTCATTTTTGATCTTCGGTTTTGAAACCAGATTTTGACCTGAGAAGAAGAAGACGGGAGGAAAAAACATGGTATTTATGGAACAATAAAACAACCGTACGTAGAACATGTGCGTAAAAGCGCACGGAATCAAAGTGCGTTATTTTAATTAAAGGGCATTTCAATTATTTAAAACGTTGAAATTATTACTATTTAAAGCCGAAATATTGTAAGAAATATCGTGATGTAAATTCCCACCTGTGTTTGCGTGAGTCCCAGTGATGCGGCCAGCTCGGCTCTCTCCGGCAGCGCCAGGTACTGTGTGTTCTGAAACCGCCTCTGCAGGGCGGCGAGCTGGAAGCTGGAGTAGATTGTCCGGGGTTTCCTCACTTTCTTCGGCTTACCATTTACCATCCTCACCTCAGGCTCGCTTATTTCTTTTTCTGTCAACAAAATCAAAGCAAGAAAACGTATAATTGCTGTGACAAATGTATAACATCTTTAGGAATAGCGCGGATTTACCCAGGTATCCTTTAGAATCTTAAAAAAAAAAAAAAAACCGCACGCAAATAATAATTAAAAAAAAAAGGCAAACGATGACAAAAATATAATAAGTGTGTTCTATGGATAAATATAAAATGCTTTAAAATACCTGGGTTTAAAAAAAACACTCGAAATAAATTCATATCTGCTCATTTTTTTGCGCATTTCTGAATCGTATCCAAACAGGATGTCAGATAAAATGCAAATGAATTCTGAAAAATCACACTAAAAACGACATTTAAAAAAAATAAATAAAGAAATGCACCAACAATATAATCTTAATGCAATGGAAAAAAAAAAAAAAAATGGAGGGCCCATACCTTGTGGACTGGACTGGGCTTGCACTCTGCTGTAAGTCCCAGCATACTGGTGGTAGGCGGGGGTCGTGTAGGAGCTGTAATCAGTGTACGATTTTGTCGAGTAATTTCCAGCGGATCCATTTACACCCGGGTACTGGTACTGATAGGCGTTCAGAGGCTTCCCGTACGAGGTTGAGCTGGGTGAGCAGTAGCCGTGGGTGGCTCCGGCGCCGGCAGGACTGTAGTAGCCAGAATCCGTGGCCGTGGACTCGGGTAAAGTAGGAGATTCCTGAGACGGATGATGCATGGTGGAGAGTTGAAAGGAGCTCTGGAAGTCTGCGGGTTTTACACTCGGGATCCTCCGGTCGAATACTCCGGTCATAACTTCGAGAAAACAAACGCGTGGAATTGTTGGATTTAATAGGAAAAAACGAAGCAGTGTGACTCCAAAGTGCTGTGGAAACTACACTGCCATTGTGAAAAGGCTCTCAGGCCGTCGGGCTCTGGTGAAGACTGCAGCCAGCCCCGCAGCAAAGACTTGGTTAAATCCTAAATCGCGCTCTTACGCACTGCAGGGAGGATCTGGTTCCATTGGCCAAGGCGCACACAAACACAGCTACACCCAATTCACTCAGCCAGCTTTCTTATAGGGGGGAACCCACCCGAGCTAGGAGGCTGCATTGTTTTTACACTATCAATCAGTTGGAGCAATTAAAGTGTTGGCCATCGACGTTTAAAGAAGGTTGAATTAAAGGACTAAGACGTATTTTCCAAAAGGGCCTCCTACAAGACCGAGCGAATTTTATACGTTCATTGTGATTATATTTGATAAATCTGAATTTAACGCAAAAGAATCGATGCTATTCTTATAACTTAAAGATTAATGCCATTAATAGTTGATTTGATGAAAACGTTTCAATCATATTATATGATAGAGAAATAATAATAAAACAACAACAACAAAAAGGGTTTGATTAGTGAGTTTATGGTTAATATTTTCAGTTTTAGGCTAAACCTAATGAAAGAGTCAACGCATCTGTTTAGTGCTAAAACACTGTATTTATTATACTGTTTAAAATTAAATAAATTTTAAAATTGCACAAGGTAGAAATTGTTATGTTTATGTTAAGTGTATACAAATAAGGCGTTTCTTCAATCCAGTTCAGGCAGTGTCTGATTGCCATGTATATGATGCCAAAAACTGACCATTTCTCCCTATGTGATCGTTTAAGATTTATCTTCTTATCTCCTAGTGAAGCCTGCTGTCAAATATGTAAAATACCAGGCAATCAGTCTGCACATTCAGTGGTGAACAGCGCCGACCAGTGGACAGATGTAGCAACTGCACAAGTTCACCTAGTGAGAAATCCTCAGAAAGAAAGAAAAAACAGTTAATTTTTCTGAAATTTAGTATCTTGCGTGAAAATGCAAATACTGAAAAGCTGATGACACATATGAAAGTGAAAATCTGAAGACTAAACTTAAAAACACTAAACTAAAATGTATAAACCATGTTAGAACAACAGGTGCTGGCATGGAATTCACCACTCATACTTTATGTCACGTGTTGGCCATGGATGAAACTTTATAAACTGAACTTGGAAAGTTTTTAGAATAATAATAAGTAATATGTTGACATATATGTTTGTATGTGGGAATTTACACCAAAGAAATATAGCTACTGTACTTGACAGAATCTACAGTGAAGTCTTCAGATTTCTTTATGACCTCATGTCTTAATTTCAAACTAACTGAAAAGATGAATGAAATACATTAAAGGTAGGCTATTGGTATTAAACTTTAATCTTTAATTGTATTGTGCAATGGAATGTTTTAACCCATTAATGTACCTTAAATGCTTATGTAACCTGTTTTTGGAAAATATCCCAAACCATTACTTACCAAGTAAACCCAAGCACCCAGCTAAAAAATATACAGTGAAGCCTAAGACTCAGTTGGATTATTACTCAGTCAATAAATAAATGTGACATGTACTTATTAAAAGAGATTACAAGTGATTTTGATAAATACAAAGTGGGATTAAGTGCATTTAAGTCATATATTGATAAAAAAAATTGTATGCAATCTCAGGAGGATATGTCTAAGTACATCATCATATCAAGTCAAGTTTAATCATGAAAGTGTGATCAAATAGACTGTTTAAAAGTGTTTGAAATAATACTTGATAAGTAAATAAAATGTAGTGATAAATTAATTCAGCACATCCAACTAAATTCTACCTTGATTAAAATCTATCTAGGTACTGATCCAAAGTAATTTCCATGAAATGTACATTTTTACAACTGAAAATTTACAATATTTACTATTTACCACAATTTTTAACCCATAAAGACCCAAAAATCCACTGGTGACCAAAATCATCTACTGATATAAACTGTTTAATTCCTCTTGATCCACTAATCCTATAAATCCATGTAAATAATTGGTGTGAAATATAGTTGGTCATCTTTTCATGGTCATCAGATATGGCATTTGGATGTTCAGAGGCTCTGTAGTGAACGTGGAAACACTGCATCTTCTACAACATTGATTCACCAGTAAAACTAATGGAGTTGGATCAGTGACAGTGGATGGACACATTGGGTTTATTTCAGTTAATGATACAGTTGACTGAAAAAGTAATTTTTTTCTTCAGTTTTAAATATAAGAAATTAAATATCAGAAAATACAAGCTTCACAGTGAAAAATGTAAAATACAGAGGATAATATTTTAATAAATGGTGATAAATCCCTTAAGGAAGGTTAGATATAGAGAAAAATTTATTTGGGAACTGACACAAAAGTAACACTGGGTCTTTATGGATTAAGCAACCAGTGAATGTTTTCCACACCATTACATCGTCAAACAGAAAAAAGAGAGAGAGAAAAGCTCTGCTGAGATGTGAGAAAAGAGACCATACTGGCCCAAGTCGACAGCATTTCTTTATGTGTGGAAGTGAGCTTTTTTAATTGTGATCATATAGTTTTCACAACACTGGAACTGTGTAGAATCTTGCATCCTTGAACTGTTTTCTAAATACTGAATCAGTAGGCCAGATTATGGACGTTAAATAACATCAGAAAGATTTTGCAGCCCCAAAATATGACCTTATGCTGCCTTCACGTGCTATGGGAATTATGGTAAATACTACTTTAGGAACTCGAAAATTGCACCTGAACGCCCCATCATGTCGTATTTTCCACTGGAGAACTGGGAAAACATTTTGATGCACGAGTTGCCGAGAAGAAAACCGTTCAGCCTGGTGGAAACTCCTCTATACACTGTAATACTTCATTCACATCTCTAACCAAAGACAGTAAACAACCTTTTACCTCGGATATAACACTCCTACAGACTCGAGGAATTTCTTCTCGTTCTTTGTCTGTTGATGTTTACATCTCATTTTCTTTCACAGGCATACATTTATTATTACCTAGACACAGGATCATAGCTGTAAAACATTAAAACTACATGTGTTTGCTTTAGTCGTTTTGAATCGGGGTTAAGGCGTTGAGCGCGCTCCGTGCGTCTGACGTCAAGGAAGTCCTCGCTCTTCAAGATAATTACCCTCCCATTTACGGTTACACAATTTTAACCAACATTCTCAAGAGTAGAAGGCTGAAATGTCACGTGTATCATAAAATATATAGAATAGATACATTTTAGAAATAACTAGAAATAAATTTAAGAATAGATTGTTTTTGCTTTTGAGGACAATTTAGCAAGTTCGGACTGAAAAGCGGAACCTGGACGAAGCAGGAAGTACGTAGTAGGGGTCTCTCTTATGTTGCATCGATCTTTTTACTGCTAGCTTTTCTCTCGGCTCCCGTTTTGTGTGTTGGGGGGATGGGGCCGTGCCGAGGATGAGAGATTCTAAATATTTACCACTTGGCTAACTAAATATCTTTATTTCTGAACTGGACTTCCCTTATTTTCGTAGATATACATACTTTTCGATTACGTATGAGTTTAGGTCTAATTGGATAAAAATAAAGTGGAGTAGCCATACGTCCACGGCACACGTTAAAAAGTCGACAAAATGTATTCCTCTGCTGGAGGTAAGTGGTGCGGCTAATGTTAGCATCAGCTAAAGGATGCGGCTAGCAAAAATGACCAGACTGTTTGCAGCATTTTGCCATTAATACGTTGGGTTATCGTTGTCTGTTGGATACACATATGCTCCAGTGTGTTATTTCTTCGGGATTTGTTGTAAAACTCAACAAATCCCTTCATTAGAGAACATGTTGTCCCAGTCTTAAGTGGAGGCATTAGTAGTAGAGGCAAGCTTAGCTAGCGTGCAACAAAAACAAGCTGCTGTTAGCTAACTTAGCTTCAACGGTCCCTCATTTTCCGAAGTTGTTAGCATTAGTTAGCTCTTCCAAGTAGCTGCACGAAGTGTGGCTCCAAAATGCACTTGCAATAAATTAGTTAATTCAAACCCAGACATAAATGTTTTATTTCCACTCTGAATTACTGTTAAACACAGAGTTATAGTACGGCCGACCATGCTATCTAATCTTATCACCAGTCTTAGCCTTGGCTAGCTGACACTAATTCACTTTTCATGTAAGCAACTAATGCATTCCACGTTGAGTTTGACCGAGATGCAAATGTTTGGACGCAATTTTTCATGTATAATGTCATCTAATGTAAGTGTGGATAACCATGAAAAAGTTTTAATGTGAAATCTGACTGTAGTGTAACTCAACAGTTGTCCAGTCGTGTTTTGTTTAACTGGCTTATTTAGTCATTTGTTAAAACATACCATCACTGGCTTTGTATAAAGATAAACAAAATTATTGTAATTGTTTATGTTGTCCATTTCACTCATGTTAATTGTTGATATTCTTTTTCATGCTGCAATCTACAACTCTATTCTTTGTCATTTGTTTTGCTCTAAAATATGTACTGAGATTATGCACAGGCTATTTCCAGTGGAATGGGTGGCTTCAGCAGAGTAAGATTGGCAGCTTGCTGAATTCCCACTGTGAGCACACTGATAAGAGCTTTCAAATGTCGCCCCTTATTGTGGAGGGTGGCGCTTTGGAACAGATAAAGAGGGCAAAACCTGCTAGAACTAAGTATATTCAAGGGTATATTTTATTTTGTGCAGTTATTGTTCATGTAAATTTTGTTATGCCCTAAGTTTAGAGTTGTGACATTTAGTAAAATGCTACTAATGTGCTTACTTGTCACTCTGTCTATTTAAGTACTGCCTGTGTTGGACAGAGAAGATTTCTGAGCATTCATAACATGTAATTTCCATCCTCTGTAGCTTCTGAGATGCTTGAGGGACCCCGGTCCTCTGGGTCAGTAAGCTCTGGTAAGCTTTTTCCATATTTGGCCTTATAGCCTAAAAGTGCTCCTGCGTTGGTCTCATGTAAGAAGCTACATTATGCTATTTCACATCCTCCAAGCATCACAGTATGTTCTCCTCTTAAATATAATTTAACCTTCTAACTGAATAAAGAAATTGTCCGGAAAATAGGGTACAGGTTATTTGGTGCTATAGGCACAAATCTACAAAGACCACAATGTCACTGGGGACAGTCAATTTCCTTTAAAATATACCTCATTTCAACCTCTGAATAGCAGTGCACTTTTCTGCACCAAAGGCCATTCACTGTTCTCAGCCATATATTACTAGGTTTTATGGGTGTAATTCTGTTTGAATGAACAGAGCTGTAGCACAAAGATAACACACTGAGAGGAATGGAGTGTGTGCTCTGACTCAGTCCCGCTGATATCAGAAGTTGCAGATATGGGGGTTTTTTGTTGGATGTATCACCAAAAGATGAAACTACATAAAAAAAAAAACAGAAGTAGCACCTCAAAAATTCTTTTCTCAGTATAGGAAGAAGCATTCTGAAGAGCTGGGAATGTCATAGTAATCACAAAGCTTATCAGTAACAGGCAGTTTTTTACAAGCTTGTTTGATGCGAGCCATAAAACATATGTTCAGCACACACTACAAGATATCATGGTTGCTGTGTCTACCCGTAGGCAACTAAAACAATCGCTGAACTTAGTTAGATGATGAAGAATCAGTTGGTGAGACTGAACGCAGTATTTCCAACAAGAATATATACCAGACTTTTGGAAATGGTGAAAAAAAAAATCAAGAGTCATTTAAGTAGTGTAATTGTCCATGTTGGTTTGCGGAGTCATTTGGATCTTTCCCTCTGATATTACCTCTGTCCTTCTACTGCATAGCAAAGATGATAACCATAAGATGTTTTATTTAACAGTTCTTTCAGTCAAATTAACAATAAACACCTAGCAGTTTAGAGGTTGTGCACCTAGCAGCACATTCAGGTAAAAATGGAACTCCTATTGCCAGTTGGTCTACCACTTAACATGGATGAACACCCTGCATGCATGTTTTTTATATGTAGCCATTCAAATGAAGGTAATATGAATTACATACCTTTTCTCCTGTAATTCAGTATGGAAACTGTTAACTTTGTAAAACCTCATCTGCTTTTTTCTGCTGTGTTTGAGGTCAGACATATTAATTGGGCTTTATTTTTTTGTGTAGTGTTTGTATTGTTTTACACTAATTCATGCATGTTTTAACTTTGTTTTGTACAATTCTCCTATTTCAGATCCCCCATCTTCCCCTGTGCCAGAATATGTGTTCAAGCCACCATCCCGGCCAGATTTTGGCACCATGGGTAGAACAATCAAGCTCCAGGCCAACTTCTTTGAGATGGAAATCCCCAAACTGGAGGTCTATCATTATGACATTGACATCAAGCCTGAAAAATGCCCTAGGAGGGTCAACCGGTATGCACTATATTTCCAACCTTGTTTTAAATAAAACTGACTGGGAAGTGTGTTCTTATACAATTGAAGCTTTGGTTTCTCATTTTAATTCACAGTGAAATTGTGGAACACATGGTTCAGCACTTTAAAACACAGATCTTTGGTGATCGAAAGCCAGTGTATGACGGGAGGAAGAATCTCTACACTGCCATGCCCTTACCCATAGGCAGAGACAAAGTATGTACTCCTTGTAACAAAGAAGCAATAAAGTGTTCACTTTGAATGGAATAGTATTTAGTATCAGCCTGCAGAAAAATCTCCCAGCATTGCACCTGATAAGTTCTCTCCCTGTCTGTCCTCCTTACAGGTGGAGCTTGAGGTGACCATTCCTGGTGAAGGCAAGGATCGCAGCTTCAAAGTATCAATCAAGTGGGTATCCTGCGTCAGTCTGCAGGCTCTGCATGAAGCACTATCAGGGAGGCTGCCCAGTGTCCCCTTTGAGACCATCCAGGCCTTGGATGTTGTCATGAGACATTTGCCCTCTATGAGGTGGGTTTATATTACTCTGTACCACATGTTCATCTTTGAGTTTGTCATTGTATATTGACACACAGGAAGTATTGCATTAATAATTTATAGAGGGAATGTACAAAATGGCCAAGACCATAATCTACTGAGTTCTGTCCTGTGTCTATTACTGATCCTGTCTTTTTTCCTCATCTTTTTTTGACTTGCTCTGCATAGCTTCTGTTGTGTACAACATAATAGTTGTTTTTTGACTCTTCCAGGTATACTCCAGTGGGCCGCTCTTTCTTCACTCCCTCAGAGGGATGTTCAAACCCACTTGGTGGTGGCAGAGAAGTGTGGTTTGGTTTCCACCAGTCTGTCAGACCTTCCCTTTGGAAAATGATGCTCAACATTGATGGTACTTTTCATTGTAACTGGCTACAAGTTGTATGATGGAAAGTTATTCCTGTGAATCTCATGTCATCATGTCTGTTTCCTTGGTAGTTTCAGCCACTGCATTCTACAAAGCCCAGCCTGTTATTGAATTCATGTGTGAGGTCCTGGATTTCAAAAGCATTGAAGAACAACAGAAGCCTTTAACAGATTCTCAGCGAGTGAAATTTACTAAAGAAATCAAAGGTGAACAAAACTCATGAACACCTTGTAATATTAGATATTTAGTTTAAATATTAAGTTTGACAAGTAAAAATATATTTGTTGCATATTTGGGAATCATGATAAAATTGCAGAATATAAATGTAATCTTTGGTTTTCAAATGACTAATTTACAGTTTTTTCTTAATCCAGGCTTGAAGGTAGAGATAACTCACTGTGGGCAGATGAAGAGGAAGTACAGAGTATGCAACGTGACCCGACGACCAGCTAGCCACCAAACGTAAGGATTCCAACGTTGTCTATTTGATGTTTTTTCTTTGTGTGGTGTTGAAATAATGCCTAAAATGTGTGCAAGATATACAGCAATACAAGTTTATAATATAATTTAGAGATGGCCTTAAAGTAGCATATGACTTTCATCACAAATTTTTCTTCAAATTTGTAAAACCCAAGTGATCGTACACGTACTGTAAGGAGCGACTGAGCAGTGAGGGCCCAGCCATGCTCTGTATGCTTGCAAGGTGTGTATGATTAGCCTATGGAATGACATATTCTGAAAATCCCATGAAACTGATGCCTAAGTATTATTTTTCACGGTCACACACCCCATATTATAAGATGACAATTGACTTACAGTGATTACTTCCATTTCTTCTGACCCGGTAGTGGACATTGTTTCATTGCGTGTCTCGGTGTTTGTTGCTGCTGTGGCTGCATGGAATTCCCATTCCCTCAGTGCACTTCCCTCCAAAATTTCCAAAAAGGCCCGAATCATGTTCAGTATGGAAACAAATGGACTGCTTGTGATGGAGTTATCCTCGAAGTTGTTCACCTTGAGGGAGGTGATTTAGGTGCATAAGCACAGAAAGACTAATGGATTAGTGATAATTAGGCTATCACTGGGGTTTTACAAATTTGGAAGGAAAATTTGTCATGAAAGTCATACACTACTTTAATACTCTACATATCTGATAGAAAACGACTTGATAGTTGTGACAAATTGCTCTGAATGCAGCAGACATTTAACAAACATACCATAATTCTTTATTTTCTCTGCCAGGTTTCCCCTGCAGCAAGAGAATGGTCAAACTATTGAATGCACAGTAGCACAGTACTTTAAAGACAAGTACAAGCTCATCTTGCGATACCCCCATCTTCCATGTCTACAAGTGGGGCAGGAACAGAAGCACACCTACCTGCCTCTAGAGGTATGTGCATAAACCTCTTTGACTGTCTGCTTTTATAATAAAATCCTGTGTTTTAACTGTCAATTTCCTTAAAATCCGCTTTTTTAAATTTTTTCCTTCAGGTGTGTAACATAGTGGCAGGACAGCGCTGTATCAAAAAGCTGACGGACAATCAGACCTCCACTATGATTCGTGCCACGGCCCGATCAGCACCAGACCGTCAAGATGAGATTAGTAAATTGGTAAGTAGCTGTGAGATAAAGTTAGCTGTCCCTGTAAATCCTTAAAATCTGTTGTCAAAGTCAGTATTTCTGTCAAACCAGACAGTGTAAGCAGTATTAAGTACAAATGGTGAGCAAACTGTAGCATGGTGTAATTCGTCAGTAACACATTGAATTCAGAAGCTCATGGGCCAGTAGCAAAAACATATCCAAATAAAATGCCTGGCATAACGCAGTGGTTTTGGCTCATTCCCAGCACATGACTCCCTGTTACAGACCCTTGAAACATGCACACATGCCAGCTGCTCATGCCAACAAATATTCTTCCCATCCAGTTGGTGTTGTGCCAGAATGTCACCTTCACCTAATACAAGCAAAAGCAAAGCTTCAACAACAGTAAATGTAGAATGAAGCTAGCAACATCAAACTGGTTTTGCATTCTATTTTAGACATGTTCATTGCACTGTTTAGGTGAGATAAGAGAAAGTGCATGCCTTGTTTTTCAGAAAAAAAAGTGAGAAATTCTGTTTACACTGCAATTGTAATAATAATGAATTTATATTGCGATCTTTTACAAAAGAACTGCATCTGTTCTCACACACTGGTACCACTTCCCAGCTCACATCAATACTTCTCAAATGGAGATGTTCAGATACTTTAAGAGTGGGAAGTATTGTCAATCTATCATAGTGCAAGTAATTTTATGTCACACAGCACATCATATCATGATACAGGAATGGTTCTGTGTGGTTTAAAGTAACCATACTCAACTTCCTCATGGTTATTTTCTTTTTATTTGGAACCTGCGGTTTACATTAGAATTAATCAGTTTTGTCACGTTTAGTTGCTTTCATATTTGTTTGTGTTGCCTTGACAAGAATTTCCTGTCATGGAGAAAAAAACAGACCACAAAGCACCAAAATGATCAAAAATGTTGCGGTAAAGAGCATGATACAATAAACAACAATACATATATAATATGATACGGTACGCATTTTGTATCATTGCCCAAAGTATACTGTCAGACTGCACAGCTCATATTACTCGTGAGTTCATTTAATTGTTTTTTTAATTGTTTTTCAGATGAGAAGTGCCAACTTCAACACTGACCCTTACGTTCGTGAATTTGGAGTGATGGTGAGAGACGAGATGACAGAGGTGAACGGTCGCGTCCTGCAGGCCCCTTCTATTCTTTACGGAGGCAGGGTATGTTGATCCCTAGTTTGAATAAATTGTCTTGCATAAAAAGCACTTTTCCTCGTGACCCCTTCTATCATATTTATCAGATCATCACGCAGACATTGACCAGTGACTAACAAGGCTGCTTTCAATAATTTGCAGAACAAAGCAATAGCCACACCAATTCAGGGAGTGTGGGACATGAGGAACAAGCAGTTCCATACTGGCATCGAGATCAAAGTGTGGGCCATTGCCTGCTTTGCACCACAGAGGCAGTGCACTGAACTCTTGCTCAAGTAAGTTGCACAGCAAATTCCAAATTTTTAGTTTTATGACACTGAACATGTGGACCTGTTGTTGGGTCAGTAAGCAGCTGGACATAATAATATAATAACTTACCCTATAATACCCTAATAATAATTATAACTTGATGTTTTTTTCTTGATGTTTATGTTTTTTATTCCTTACATTCTCTGATTCAGATGTCATATACCTGTTGTAACCTGACACGTGTAACCTAAAGTAATACTCTGACAAGTAAGTAAACAAGCTTTTCATTTATCTCAGAGCGTTCACTGACCAGCTAAGGAAAATCTCCCGAGATGCAGGGATGCCCATCCAGGGTCAGCCCTGCTTTTGTAAATATGCCCAGGGTGCGGACAGTGTGGAACCCATGTTCAGACACCTGAAATACACCTACCAAGGCCTCCAGCTGGTGGTCGTCATCCTACCAGGGAAGACGCCTGTATATGGTACGACATGTACTCAGTTTGAACACATTTTACTTTCTTTTTTCACCTTGTCACCAGCAGGTAGCATCCATCCCTACATACACAGTTATGGGAAAAAATATGTTTTAGAAAATACAGTTACAATGCATTAATAGGCTGCCTGAAACTCCTCATGGCTACACTCATCAGTTTTTTGAAAGTCTGTTCACAAATATTAATGCATAATATTTTTGTGTTTTAGCTGAGGTGAAACGTGTTGGGGACACGGTGCTCGGCATGGCCACACAGTGTGTACAAGTGAAGAATGTTCAAAAAACAACCCCTCAGACCCTCTCTAACCTCTGTCTGAAGATCAACGTCAAGCTGGGCGGTGTCAATAACATCCTACTTCCACAGGGCAGGTGTGTGGAACTAGACCCTGAACATAACTTAATATGTAAAGCTTTAAAGATCAGAAAGTGTTTAATGTTCCTGTGCTGAATTCCTCTTGTCTGTATTCTTTGTTTTGTCACAGACCGTTGGTGTTCCAACAGCCAGTAATCTTTCTTGGAGCTGATGTGACTCATCCACCTGCAGGAGATGGAAAGAAACCTTCCATTGCTGCAGTAAGTAATATTACACCACACAGCAAAGATGCTGCATAAGATGAAAGAGAGCACTTGATGTACCCAAATCACAGAAAATTAACAATCTGTGGCCAGATTGTATTTTTAACAACTCTTGCCTGCACATTTAGAATGGTCTGATAAATGTGGTTCCACACTAGAAGATAAATAGATGAGTTTAGATCCGATGCATGATTTAAGGCCAGTTTGAACTGATAATCTAGCTATTGATTGTGTGGTGTGAGGAGTTGTATGGGTGAGACATAATCCAGGTGTTCAATGTATTATAAATTTTGATTGAGAGTCTGTAATGGCCAAGACCAGGAAGCATCACCAGCTGAATTCTGTGTAACATTAATTTAACATTCACAGTAGCCAGCACAAGACCTGTTTGAGACCAACAAAACTTTATTTCCTGCTTGCGTTGGTAAATACAAATAGCCATGTTGATTCTGTCTCGTTAACCTCTTCCCCTCCATTTTCATATAAGGGGTTAAAAATGGCATGTTTGACCAAATGATGATGATGGTCCTGTGTCTGGACTGTGGTGTTTGTTGTGATATGGTTGTTATACTATATCTGTTACATCTGTAGTATCACTTTTTTTTTTTATTTTTTTTTTTTATTGTGAAAATGGACTGCACTTCTATAGCGCTTTTCCACCTTCATGGTGTTCAAAGCATGCATCAGATAGATCAGACTGTCCATAACCAGCACAAAGTAGTACACAGAAGTTACAGAAATTGATAGTCTCAGAGCATAATTGCCTTTGTTATATTTTTGGTCAAATTATATCATCGGCATAAAATGAGGCAGCAGTGTTAGGAGAGTGAAGTTACGCAGATATCACAATTTGGCCAAAACTATGATTTAGGCAGTTATGCTTATGAGACTAATGAAATTTAACCTTTACTTTAGTAAGCACATTTTTTGTAAATGTATAAAGACACTTTGTAACTGTCTCTGAGATACAGTCACTGTAGAGGGTGTCAACATTTATGTGTAAATGGTGTCATGGAACATCTTGGATTCAGTTCCTGGTTGTGATGGTGTGTATTTTGTCCATGTCATGTCTTCCTTCAATTGTTGCTAAAGGATTTTGCCTTTTTTTTTGTTTTGCTTTTCCTACTTAGGTTGTTGGCAGCATGGATGCTCATCCCAGCCGTTACTGTGCCACAGTCAGAGTACAGCAGCACCGCCAGGACATCATCCAGGACCTGGCCACCATGGTCCGGGAGCTGCTCATTCAGTTCTACAAATCCACTCGCTTCAAGCCCACTAGAATTATCTACTACCGCGATGGTATCTCTGAGGGCCAATTCAACCAGGTAAAAATGATGCACTCAGCAGAGCTTAGTGTTGAGAACGGTTTGAGTTAACTCATTTTAATTGATTCTCATTTTTTTTACTTGAATATGTGCAGGTTCTTCAGCATGAGCTGCTGGCAATCCGTGAGGCTTGTATTAAACTGGAGAAGGACTACCAACCTGGTATCACCTTTGTGGTTGTGCAGAAAAGACACCACACAAGACTGTTCTGTATGGACAGAAATGAAAGGGTCAGTATTGATTCACTGGGATGGAGGAGATTTTTTTTTCTTTACCAGTTGGTAGAAAATTCCTCATTCTTGAATAATTTTTAAGGATGGAAGTTTCTCAGAAGTCATTTGTCATGTAATGTATATAGCTGTATAATGTAACAGCTAAATTAGTCATTCTGAATTGTAATTGTATATCTCTAAAGGCATCACCAGAATATTGTCCATTTTTCTGCAGGTTGGAAAGAGTGGCAACATTCCTGCAGGCACCACAGTGGACACAAAGATCACTCACCCATCAGAATTTGACTTCTACCTTTGCAGTCATGCTGGCATACAGGTAAAGACATACTATTGTCTGGGTTGACCTAATATTAAAAGCAGTTCTTGTGTTTGTCATTGGTGTTCTATATGGGTTTTGCAAACCATCAGAAAAAGCAGCTTCAGTGACCTTATCAAACTTCCCAGGTCATAAAAGCAGCTTAATGTGGCATGCAGTAGAACTTGGCCAACAGTGAAGCTTATCATTCATTGTGTCTCTGCGCAGGGTACCAGCAGACCGTCTCACTACCATGTGCTCTGGGACGACAACCACTTCTCTTCAGATGAACTGCAGGTCCTCACCTACCAACTTTGCCACACCTATGTGCGCTGCACGCGGTCAGTGTCCATCCCAGCACCAGCCTACTACGCCCATTTGGTGGCTTTCCGTGCTCGCTATCACTTGGTGGACAAAGAGCATGACAGGTGAGAACTCTTTTTGCATATGTGTGTATATATATATATATATATATATATATATATATATAAAGCTAGGATCTCTTTTTTTTTCTCCCAATACTGGGCTGTATAAAATGATCAAAACAGTATTTACATGTTTGTAATTTCTTTCATTCTGCCATTTCAGTGCTGAAGGCAGTCACACATCAGGCCAGAGTAATGGCCGGGACCACCAGGCCTTGGCCAAGGCTGTTCAGATCCACCAAGACACCCTGCGCACCATGTACTTTGCCTGAGAGCACAGAGCCCCAGGTCGACGTGGGTGAGACCCTACTGATGGAGCACACTACCCCTCGCTGTCTCACCGTCACTGTAGATAGCACCACAGTGGTTTCACATCATGATCTCCTAAACAGACCTGTCAGTTACCAGTTTGTCTCCAGTTGTATTTCAATTGACATGTGCAAGCCCCTGACCCACAAATACCAAACCAGCTATTAGTGTATGATGTGAAAGAATTAGTCTTTGTAAGGACAGAGCTGGAAAAGGGTTCACTTTTCATGTTGTGCATTAGTATATATTTGTATTCTTGTAGGGAAATATGTTGCAAAGTGTGAGAAGAAAAGGAGAAGTTTGTACACTGATAGATGAAATCTACCATTTCAAAACTAGGGGGCAGTATCGTTACAGATAGGGTGGTTTTTAACTTACTTCTCCTGTTATGTTTATTAAGGTCTCGGTGCTTTTCCAGGAGAAGATGACTTAAAAAATGGGGGCGGGGGGCTCATTCACTGTTTATATGCCTAATGATTTGCTTCTCTGACAAACATTATTTATCAGCCAATCAAAGCAAAGTGCACTGACCAGAATGGGTACTTCAATCAGGACAAAAGTACTTAATATATTAAGGGTTGTGTGTGATTTTTCACATAGGGCACTATGTGATGAAAAGTGCCATTTGAGACCATCTTTCTGTTTTTTATTTCTGTGTAAAACTATGAACTGTTCGGCCCACGTGTGCTGGGTTTTCAGTATTTGTCCGTGATTGACACTGATGACCATTTTTATGCCAAATCTGATGACAACTCAGTCAAAGATTCACATCAGATTTGTTCAACCCTTGAACACTTAGTTTATTATAGATGAGGGCTTGTGTTGTTTAAGAGAACAATTATATCCTTCTCAGCCTCTTCTTAGTCTGAACTGATCAAGTTGCACCAGAAACTTAACTCCCATCCCAAGAAGTAGTGTATTGGGACTGGATCCCAACAAGGACACCTTTCTAATGTACTCTGAGCCGTGTTGATAAAAGAAACATGATGTAGAAAACAACACAGGGGAGCACAATGAAATCATGTTTGTTCCCTTGTGTTTTTATAGTCGATTTCAATCATTTTTCTAATAAATATGCATGTAGCGGACTCATGATTTAGACATCTAGGCATTTGTGATAATTGTTTCTTTCTTCCTTTATACTCATTAACTTTTCTTCTATTTTTTTTTTATGTATATAGCAGCAGGATAGTGTTTCTGCAGTGTCTTTGTCGGAGTGGGATATTTGTGTGGCGTCTCCATATCCAGGCATTCGGTACTTTGGAGTGAGAGCAGCTGCAACATTTCAGACCCCCCCCAAACTCCCCAGTAAATAAAAAAACCTCTTTAAATATAGTGTTCGCTCCCAGAAGCAGGAGGAGAAAAGCGTCGCACAAAAGCTTGGGTTTTATGCAAATGACTTTTTGTGAGTCTTTATACTATGTAGTAACGTTGGTAATAAGGTATATTTTGAATAAGCTTTCAGTGGAGGCTGCTGAAATTATTATAGAGAATTTTTTAATACGACTGGCCCACTTGTAGTCTAAATCAACACTGTCTATTTGTATACAGATTTTAAATGCAAATATCCTCTTGCCTTGTGAAGACTGTTGAAGTCTTACTAATAATTTTAGACATTTCCTAACTTCCCACCTAAGTTTTACTACCAAGTTAAGCAGGCGAATGTCCATAGTCTTGATTGGAGGCAAGTAGTCTATATTTTCTAACTATGCATCATTTGTAACAAAGAGATTTAGCAGTGAGGTGTCTCACATGAATTTGGGTCATTTGTAGAAATAGATAATCAGGGCTTCTTACGTTTGTTTGTTTATTTGTTTGTTTGGTTTTTTTTTTAAGCTTGTCACATTTAGTAGCATTTCTTAGTGCTTGTTGGTGTCTTCATGCCTTTCTAATGGGATGAAGGATTTATGTGGTCATTTGTATCATAGATTTTTATAGCCTGAAAATTGGGTGTATCCTTTGTAACACACAGTCTTTCTTAGCCAAACAAGATTACAACCTTTTACATGATTTAATAATAATCAAAAGACATGGAAGCACAAAAAAAAGGACATCTTGATTCTAGGTGCTAGAAGTTTTCACTGTAAACCACCTTAAATCCTCACTGCACTGGTCCACACAGCTTTTTACTCATGCTAAGAGATGCTTCATCATTTTGAGGATCATTTTGTCTCCCTTTCGACCACCTCTGCATTACCCTTTTAACTTGTTACCTGTTTAAGCAACTAGAAATCCGACAGACTGTGTTTGTGGGGCATTCTGACAATTATGTACTTGATATTTACTGTTTATGATGTCAATTTTGTTCTTACCGGTGCTGGTCTAACAAATTTGGATGCACTTTTGATAGCAGAAGGTTGGTGTGACTCGGGTAGATGTGTTCCTCAGTTGGAAGCAGGAAAGGCTCGGCCATATTGTTGTGACACTGGTGTAATTGTATGGAAATGGCCGTGGGTTCTACCTCTTGTTACCTGTTAAAGTGTAATGGTAACATCACACTGCTGGCCATTTCTGTATAATTACCCCTGCTATCTATCGAATTGGCATTGTTTGAGTCTTGCATTGGCAGTAGAGGTTTGAAACTCTTTGTATGCATGGTGGTGAATGCGCTTTTTCAGTTTGTTTGTTTTCTAGACTTTTACACAAACCGCCAAGAGAGGATTTTAATTTTCAATTCATGTGAGGTTTTGATTTTAAGCCTTGAGCTGTATGACCAAATTCTTGAAGCGTGTATACATATATGTATTCACATGCAACTTTCCCTTTTTTATTGTTTCATTTTTTTTCTATGCACCAATGAAACAATTCCAATATTTCCATCTGAGCAGTTTAGCAACACAGGCATTTAACCCTTACATATCCATGATTTAAAGACAATGAAAGAACACTTGTAGGTTCACTGTTTACAGGTTTAAAAAATAAAACAGTAGAACACACCCCCCCGGCTATAAACCTCTACTCTTTTATGCATTTAGTGTTTCAGGTTCAAAACAAATGAGGCTTAGTTAAGTTTTGTTGCTGTTCTTATGTTAGGTGGCTCTCTTCTGGGAGATGTGAATGTTTTCTTTGCTGTGTGAATGCATGCTTTTTTTTTTTTTTTGGTCTATATTGCCACAAGGGTCCACATTTTTCAGTCCTCTGAATGTTAAGTCCTCAGATGTCTCTCACAAGAGGACGTTTTGGCATTTAGTATTTAATTTGAAGATACCTGTTATGTATTGTGCAGGAGGGTGGAAGGTGAAGTGAAAATAGAACACTTTTTTTTTGCTCACAGTATCATGTGTGTCCTAAAAAGGAAATGGTTTAAAGGTCCAGTGTGTAATATTTTGGGGGGATTTAGGAGGATGTAATTGGAAGAAGTGAGAATTGTGTTTTTGTTACCTTGGAGGAAGCCGCCGCTGTGTTTCCACAGTAGCTCAGAATGGACTTCCTCTTCTTTTTTTCCCTTTCATAGCAAGTGGCATCCAGCCTTAAGGTGCATTATCTTCACCGATTTGAGTTTTACTTCCTTAACTGAAAAGCTCAGAATGTTTACGTGTTTTTGCTGCCACTGTAGGTAATTGAGGAGCAATTCATTGGGTTGTAATGTGCAACTTTGCCACTAGATGCCACTAAATATTAGGGGTGCAACGGTATACATCGTACTGAACAGTATCCCCCTGGTGGTTTGGTACAAGCATGCACCACAGTACAGCTCATTTGCCATTTTCAAATGACATTTCCAGACAACTCACATTTACATTAGAATTTTGCAAGATGACTGACTTACAGAGTTCCACTGTCATTAGTTGGAGCCGGGTGCAGAGCCAGTCTAAAGTGTTATGTGGCAGAACCCAGCCCAAGCCGGACGTGGCGGAACCTGGCATAGCACAGCCCCTCTGTTTCCTACTACCCTTCTCAGTATCAACATTAGTATCCACTTTAGTAAAACCTCCTCTGTTGTCACCATGTTTGTCATTATTGACTTTCTTCTCAAAAAACTTTACTCTTCTTCATGGTATTCGGCCAGTATGGTAATTAAGAGCGGTGGATTGAATGAGAAGTGCTCATTCCAACGTACATGACACATGGAAGTGTGAAGGCAGTGATGCTTGACAACATTAGAAATGGAGATGCATAAAGGAACCTAAATGAGCCTTAAGGCTCTCCATCAGCTCCCAGTTAGATTTCGGCACACAGCCAGGTTGCGTCCGAGCATTACCGTGAACCATGACTCAAGAACCACAATACGTACCAAACCATGGATAACCTGTACCGTTGCATCCCTACTAAATATCGCACACTGAACCTTTAAACGATGGTTTTGTACTTGTTACTGCTTCTTTGTGTTTTACATGACCTATACCAGCACCTTAGAATAACAGATCAGAATGGCATTTACTTATCCTGTAAAACAAAACACAAACCTTTGATGATGACATTTTTGCACTAAAATAAGAATGGAGTTTTGTAGCTGTCGCAGCATTTAAGAATAAGCAAATCAGCGGTCTTTTTCATCTCCGGTTGGCACAGGTGGCATTTAAAGACAAAAGATGCAGAGCAGGGTTGTGTTTTGCTTGAGATCAGTGTGTATTCTGTCACACCAGCTGATCAGGAGGGATTCTACCCAGCCATCCAGCACTCGGAGGTTAAAACAAAATCTTGATGCCTTTTTTAAATGTTACAGATAGAGTGGCATTTAGCATTTGAGTGGGTGGGTAAGGAGAGTGGAACATTCATCTTAAGTAAAGCCGATGTGTGTCGGATGTAACTACTTACATATCAAAACCTATTTGATTACAATGAGCCAAAAAAAAAGAATGTGTATTGAACAAATTAATACACCAGCCAGGGTGAAAAGTGTTGCCGTTTTTACTAGTTAAGGTGCACAGAGAGGTGTCATAACATTTTAAGAACGAGCGATGGAATTGTCAAAACAGTCTTTTTCTTACAATAAATGAACTCAGCACATTCACAGTTCGGCAGTTTTTGTATATTTCAACTAGAGGAGGCCGGGTTGTTAATTAAACAGCATATCATGAACTAATTTAAGTGATGGGCAAACTTAACCTGGCTTTTTAATGGAAAAAAGTCTGAATCCAAAGGAAGCAGGAGCTTTTGAATCAGTATCATGACCCTCTGTATAGTAATGTCTTTCCTTTCTGCCTCTCTTCGTCTCTTGTAGAGAAACTATCGCTGGCATAAATAAACCTCTTGTAGAGTAGAACCTATTTTCCTATTAACAATGAATGTACTTAGAGCCTGTGTGGTTTGTCATATATAGTAAAGGCTATCTATCTAACCAGTACGTTTATACTTACCGTCACTTCTTGTGTACAGCCTTTACAGTGTTCTTTATAAACGGTGACATTTAAGTTTGTTTTTCTAATTTATAGGCTTAAATAACAGCAGAAGGTTCATACGTTTTCATCTCTGGTAGTTGATCAATTTTAACCATCACCCACATAACAGCTGATATCTGTCGTCTTGGGGATTCAGAGGACACTTGAGGATGTTGGCTACCATAGTTAGACACTGGTGCAGAGTCGTCATCCTGTTCCTTGTCGTCATTTTTTTTTGCGTATGCTAACACAACAGCTGTTGGCGTGTCCATTACTTATCCGCTGTCGGACTTCGGGTTCTGGCGTTTTTATCCAGTCTTTCGCAGTCGCCCTCTGGAATTCAGCTCAGAATCTCAAATTTACTGCAGATTTTATGTTTTCTTCTTACTTTCCGTGATTGTATTGTTACGCAGCTGTTTTTTTGTTTGTTTCCATATAGATTTGCATAGCAGTCATAGCTGATTTTCCCGTTCTTAATCCTAGGTGAGCCCTATTCTGAAGATCTTTTCTTTCATCATGTCCACCCAGTTGTGTAGTAGTGGTCTTTATAGTGAAAATTTTGTGGAATATATAACAAACAATAATTCATAGCCCTATATGTTGCAATGTCTCCAGTTTTAAAAGTTAAATATTTATCAAAGAAAGGACAGGAAACAAGGCTCTTTTGCATACATGTGAAAGTGTACCACACAGAGTCAATGAGTAGAAATTCATTATTAACTTCCTATAATTTTCCAGAAAGATGGTTTCCCGTTTCAAAATTGCAGGCTGCTCGTAGACCCGGCTCGGGGGAAAAAGCGAGGAAATAAGCTCAGAATGTTTGGATCATCCTCATATGTGACCCAGCACCTCCTAGTGGACATTAGGTTCAAGGAACCCAGAAGAGAACTGTTACAGAGCTTCACCAAACCAAACCAAGTAACGCCATCCAGCTGATCTACATCCACTCACTTAGATGGATGTTTTTGTCTTTGTACATTGAAAGCATTTCTAGTCTTCAGAATGACTTGGCTTTTTATTTACCAACTTGGAGAAAAACTACCTCAGAGCAGTGTCAGGTGCTAGCTAACAATAGCCCTAATTTATAATCGTAACAAAATCGACAAATTGTAGTGACCAAACCGACACAAGCCAATATCACACGAGAGCACTGTTCTTTCTTGAACCTTAATAAATGGAAAACCAAGTAATGACGCAGGACTGGTTGGTTGCTTTAGTTGGTTACATTTTCGGGGACCAAATCTTTGTAATTGGTGGTCAGTTCTCATTGTTTAATATGAGGTTGGGTTTTTTTCTTAAATTTTTTTTAGGCGACAAAAGCAACCCTGCACAACCTACAAGTCCCATCTGTAATTGTGAAATGTGCCATCGAGGCGTCAGCGTGGACGTAGTGGGCTGTTTGTCGCTGTGGTGGAGTTCATATGTACAGCAATAACACTTGGTTGGTAATTATTTGTAACACTCAAACTATTAGTCAAAACTATTAACTTGGGTAGAAAAGCAGAATCAAATCCAGTGACTAGTTTCCGTGAGTCATCATGGCGTCTTGTGCTGTTTTTGCCTAACTTTGTCTTGACATTTTGGCGCCACCTATTGTCTGATTGTCCTTTTTTTTTTTTTTTTTTTTTTTCTTCTTTACTGGATAGAGCCACTCTACGTAATCCAATAACTAGATGTTCTCTGCCATGATAACCCAGTACTGCAATAACGTCAGGGCGGACGTCCCTGTCTCAATCTCCGTTTCTACACTTAGATCCAGCGCCGTGTTTTGCAAAAATCTAGTTTTGTCACACTTGACAATTTGCAAAGGGAATACAACACATTTGGACATACGTTACAGTGTATCCACACATTGTAAACGTCAACGAAAGGTACATATGAGTTTGCGTTTGCTTAACCGAAAACATCCAGCGTGTTTTGTTGTCGTTTTATGTGTGCCTTTTGTCGAATTTTTTTTCGTGTTTTCCATCAGCCCCAACCTCGGGTTTGTAAATTCTTTTTTTTCTTTCTCTCCACATAAAGGTTTGACAAAATCTGCCGCACCACATAAAAAAAAAGGATTTTTTTTCCTTGTTGTAATTATCATGCAACCTTTGCGTGTAGATGCTGCATAGAACGATCAGTATTTGTGTTTTGCACTTTCAAAGCAGTCTCAAAATAAAATTGCCCGATTGAGGTTGGGCAGAAAGTTTAAAAAAAAAAAAAAAAAAGAAAAAAAAAAAGAAATAACTGACGAGGTATTTTATGCTATCAATAGGAATTATAAGGAATAATATGACTTTGAAGAGCTTTTCTAAAAAGGTTGATATATCTATATATATTCATGAAGTACCTCATAAGCCTGATATATGCTGCATTGACTTTTTTTCTTTAGTGTACTTCATAATGTCCAGTAAAATAAACATTTTTTTCCCCAGTGGGAGGTTTGAACGTCGCTACAGGCTGTGCCCATGCCTCGACCAGTCAATCTGTTGCAACCAAGGAGCGTGTTAAACCTAGTGGCCAAATGATAACGTGTCATTTATGCAATTTAAAGCAAACACATTCTCATCATAACTTCTCTCAGCTACAGCGACACCCCCCCCCCACACCCACACACACCCCCAC